>JAUTDX010002897.1:0-60259 GCA_030844895.1 Ambrosia x helenae
ATTGCATGTGATTATTACTAAAGATTCAAGAGATTTAAGAAGTACAAAATGATCTTGGATGATGTGTGTGGTATATGTGTGGCCGTGTATATATGTATAGGAGTGGAAGTTTTCTTGCAAATCTTGCTAAATCTTTGTGATCTATCATAATCCTTCACTTGATCTTATACATACATGAGTGGCACTAGTGTAATGATAGGATAGAGTCTTGTCTTGGATTATCATGGCCTATGGCGAAAATTATACAAGGGAGGGACAAGAGGGTGGTTACTTTTGTACTCCATGTCTACACCTTTTGTCTTATGTTTAAGCATGCCTTTTATCTAAGTGTAGGTTATTATTATTAATCCACATGCATGGATATTTTGTGGCCATTAGGCCGGCCCTTGTGTGGGTCTAGGTGGGGTCCACCACTCCAAATATTTACCCAATATTTGTTATGGTTTAATCCCTTGTCGTTCGGGTATTTTTCGGTTTTAATCACGCGTTATTCGGACATTAAAAATGCCTTTAATAACCCTTAAATAAAGTCTAATTTAAGCGTTGATTGGTTATTTAGGCCTTTGCCGGGTGAAATTATGAGTTTTGCGCGTATCGGGTGCGGTACGCGCACTTTATTTGTTACCGGGAGATTTGTATGAGACGTTTCCACTTATGGTTTTGGGGTTCCAAAACTCATTATATTTTATGAAACTACCCTTTATTTTATATCCCGGGTGTCCGGATCCTTTTCGTTTATTTAATTTATTACCGGGTAATTGCCAACGTCCATACCGGATAGTTTATTCGCACATGATCCAATCATGTTTTACCATTAAACGTATGCACACCTATGCATTATTTGGAAATTGCTATCCCCTAAGGCCTTGCTAATTAAATCACACATAATAGCATTTAATTACGTTAATCATATATTAATTAATCAGTACGGAATTACCTTATTTTTGCCGGTTGTTACAGTCACATAGATATAACTTGTGTTTCTTAGTCCATAGTGTATCATGCCTTTGTAACTTCATTGTAGTCCATTTTTACACCTGGTTTGTAGTTATCTTGGTTGTCACCTCTAGCAAGGTTCGTTATCGTAATGCCACGCGTACCAAGTGTGTCTAATCAAAGTCTTTACTAGAGTCATACGAGTGTATCACCTATTCGTCTACGTTTCATAGTTCGTTTCCTTACATAAGTTCATGGTTTTTTATGTTAGCACATAATTTTTGCGACTCTTTCGGATTTCTTAGAACTTTCCCGTGCCTGTAAATTCACAATTACATGACGTCAAGTGTAATCGTTAATTTACCTCGCGGAATTATTCTAGTAATCTCCGTTGTAGTCATTTATTCACATATCGCACAAAGTCCGTATACTAATAACGATGGTTCTAAGTTCTTGTAAGCATTCTAGTGTGTTCAGGTACTCAAGTCTCGACTTATTTCGTTCCTTATCTGGTTAGTCTTATATAATTCCAAGCATTTCCTATCTAGCACTGGTTTGGCTAAATACCGGTCCCAAACCGCAACCGTTCGGGTTAGTTCTTCCGGTTCCGGTCCTCAAACCAGTTTTTTTGAACACCTCTAGTTTAGATATTGTGGATGTAACAAAATGAGAAGTTGGGTTTTTTAAAAGAAAATTAGAAAATGGAATAAGATTTGGTTTTAATTTGGTTTTTTATTTTAATTTTTAAGTTTTCATGTGTTAATTTAAAATGCTTAATTTACTTAAAACAATATTTAAAAAAATATATTTTGGTGTATGGTTTAGTGTAGTGTTTGCCTTTAAAATTTTGTTTTAGTGAAGGAATGTGAGAGTGCATAATTGATGAAAATCAATAAAATTAAGTGGAGCACCATGTCTGTAACTCTAATAGTTAAGACTAACCGGTGTGGTTGACGGACCACCGTTGAAGACCACTCGACACGTAAGCCACCGGGCTGTGTCATCATCGAGTGACGGACCTAGGGTGTGGTTGATCGAAGAAGCTAGCGTGAGGAAGAAAAAAGAAGAAGCTAGTCCCGTCCTCTCCGTCTGTTTTTGGCCGTTTTGGACGTGCCAACCCGTCACGGGCAGTGTACAACGGGCCCATGAAGACAACGACGAGCCAAGCCGGTGCCCATAACCGATAGCCTAATAAATAAGTACCGTTAGTTTTATTTTTATAGCGCATTCGTGTCAGACAAGTTAATAAACTTATCCATTTTTTAAATAAATTAAAAATTCAAAAAAAAAAAAAACAATTTGAACGAATATTTTATATATAAAAAAAACATGAAACTTGTTACATACACTTTTTACCCGCTAAACTCAACTGGCGGAAAAAAAAACCCAAACCCCAATTCAAACTTTCAAATCCCATAATAATAATATATATACATAACAATAATAATCATCATTTCATCATCGTCACATCTGTAACTAACAAACAATCAGTACGTGGTTAAGAAGACGGACGTCAAGAACCGGTAGATTTCGACAAAATAACCGACCGGTTAAAGAAACTTAGTGACGGGCTTAGCACTGAACACTGTGACCTGGTCCTTGTGGCCCAGAAGTCTGTGCTGGCGTACACAAAGGCGTACAACGAGCCAACTCGATGAATACGCGGCCGAGACCGCGGCTTCAATGACTACTAACCATCCTGACTATGCTTCCGTAAGTTTTTATTTTAACCATAGTTAAAATTTATATACGTTTTTACCCTGTTTGGCTTTTTATTTAATTACCATCTCTACTGTTTTTTTAGTATAGATGGTAATTAAATATAAACCAAATGGGTTTAAAAACGTATATAATAATAATATGTTTTTAACCTGTTTGGTATTCTTTTTTGTCACGTTATTGTTATGACAATTTACGCAGTCACTTGATCTAGCCTATGATATGAACATGGCCTGTTTCAATAAAGTTTATTAAATCAAACATATAAATTAATATTAATTATTAATGAAATAATATTAATAAAATAAAATAACCTAGTGATCATCAAGGTTCTAGTTCATATGTAGTTAATTTGTTAGAAATGCATTAACTAATGGAAGTATTTAGGCTTTGTTGATGAAATTAATTACTATAATATTTTTTTTTTTGGATTTATTAATTTTTTAATGTGTTGTTGATCAAATTAATTACTATAATAAATTTATTGTTTTTTTTTGGATTTGTTAATTTCTCAATTTTTAGGTTTTGTTGATGAAATTAACTACTAATGGTTGTAAAAATCCCGCTTATGCGCCAATTACTTAACGAGTAATCCCCGCTTAGGCCGAGTACTTGCAACTACCCAGTCAACTTAGTTGGCACCGCCTAGGCGACTTTGCAACCAGTCTACTATATATCGATTTATTGTTAATTTCTCAATTGAATTGCTTATTGGTGTAATTTGAATTTCATACAGTTGGCTGCAAGAGTCGCAGTATCGAATCTGCATAAGAACACGAAGGAATCATTCTCCAAGACGTAAGCGAATTGCATTAGTATGCACCTAAATATATAAACTGTATTTTTCACTGTAGTCATATAATGTTTTATTGTTATCTGCAGAATTAAAGACATGTACTTTCACGTCTGCGAGAGATCCGGGCAGAAGGCTTCCCTGATTGCAGATGATGTTTATGAAATCATCATGAAGGTGATACATAAGTTGACAGTTTATTATGTTGCTTTATGCTTTGAATCTTGATATCTTTTGTAGCGTATTAATTTTTATGTAACTTTGTTGATCAGCATGCGGCTAAGTTGGACAGTGAGATTGTATACGAACGGGACTTTGATTATGATTATTTTGGCTTTAAAACGCTTGAGAGGTCGTATCTGTTGAAGGTTGAAAGGAAGGTTGTTGAAAGACCTCAACATATGTTGATGAGGGTTGCGGTTGGGATTCATAAAGATGACATTGATTTGGCGATCAAGACTTATCATTTGATGTCACAGAGGTGGTTTACTCATGCTTCTCCGACGCTATTTAATGCAGGGACACCAAGGCCTCAAGTATGATTCTTATTACTGTTGCGTTGTATATTCGTTTGCATTGTTTTTTACTTTTTTTTAATGTGAAGTTAACATAATGTGGTATTGTATTGTAGTTGAGTAGCTGTTTCCTGTTATGCATGAAAGACGATAGCATTGAGGGCATATACGACACTTTGAAGGAGTGTGCTGTTATTAGTAAATCAGCCGGTGGAATTGGTCTCTCTGTTCATAATATCCGCTCAACTGGAAGTTACATACGTGGAACAAATGGTACATCGGATGGCATTATCCCAATGCTGCGTGTCTTTAATAATACTGCCCGTTATGTTGACCAAGGAGGGGGCAAGAGAAAGGGTATGTGCTTAGGCCTTCGGTTGATGTTGTCATTCTCTTGCAGTTTATATGATTTAATTATACTGTGTAGTAATTTATTTGATGATTCTAGGTGCATTCGCTATATATTTAGAGCCATGGCATCCTGATATATACGAGTTTCTTGATTTGAGGAAGAACCATGGAAAGGTAGAAAAATGCATTCGCTGTTTAAAAAATAAACCATGTTTATTATCGTATGCTCATACAAGTGGTTATATGAATCATGCAGGAAGAGCAACGTGCTCGGGATTTGTTTTACGCTCTTTGGGTGCCTGATCTGTTTATGGAGAGAGTCCGGAGTGATGCACTTGGTCTTTGTTTTGTCCAAATGAGGCTCCTGGTTTGGCTGATTGTTGGGGTCAAGAGTTCGAAAACCTCTATACCCAATATGAAAAACAGGTAGTTTCTTTAATCTCTATCATTAAGTTTGATTTTTACATTACTTTTATCATCTAATATCGTTTCCTTTTTAAAAACACAGGGGAAAGCTAAGAAAGTTGTTAAGGCACAGACGCTTTGGAACGCAATTGTGACGTCTCAGATAGAAACAGGAACCCCTTATATGCTCTTCAAGGTAATTTGTTACTTTTGTTCATACTTTCTAGTTATGTTATTTTTTTTCTTAATTTTTATAAATTATATATGTTGCTATGTTAGGACACATGTAATAGAAAAAGCAACCAACAGAATCTGGGTACCATAAAGTCATCAAATCTTTGTACTGAGATTATTCAATACACAAGTCCTACCGAAACCGCTGTATGTAATCTGGCATCCATTGCATTACCACGCTATGTTCGAGAAAAGGTATGGGTTTAGGATTGATAACTGTTATTAATAAATGATTGGCGCAATATCTTTTCGGGTTTGCTTATTTAAAGTATTAGCGGATACATTCTAGAAGCATTCCATTATAATTAATTTATATTAGCTGTATATTATTATCACATTTATTGGGCTCAACCTTCAATGAGGAGAGATTGTTTCCTGTCCATAATATGAGGAGATATTGTTTCCTTCCTCGAGCCATGCATTGTATATTTATACCAAGCTTCTGTCGAAATGAAAGCAAGACAATTATCGTTCACTAACATGGTATCAGAGCAGAAACCGCTCTGAGCCTTTAACCCGCAGCCTACATTTTTTCAGGATTTCGATCCTACCAACTCACCGGATTTCGATCCTAAGCACTCGCCGGTCATTCACATGGCTGAGAAAACTGATGCAGCGGCTTCGGCCAACAACAAATCATCCAGTTCTCTTCACCCGGTTTACACCGTAACCGATATCACGAAGAAGGTTCGAATCTTAGATGGATCCACGGTGACCTATTCCGCATGGGTGAAGCTCTTCCAACTTCACGCACGCGGGTATCAAGTCCTGGACCATATCACGTCCGAACCTCCTTCGAAAGACGACCCGTGCTACGAGCAATGGAAGAATGTTGATGCAATCGTACTACAGTGGATATACTCCACACTCTCGGACAATTATCTTAAGCAAGTTCTCGACATTTTGAACCCGGACAATGACGCCACTGCCCTTCAAGCTTGGACCCGTGTCCGAGAAATATTTCACACCAACCGGGGGCCTCGATGCGCCGCCTTGCAATCCAAATTCACCAATCTGAAACTAAGTGCTTCCCCTTCGTTGGACGCGTATTGCCAAGCCCTACGAGACATCGCGGACCAACTTGAAGACCTCGGTACCCCCGTGAATGAACAAGCACTGGTTCTACAACTTGTGCGGGGGCTACCACGGAATACGACACAATCGCAGCCATGATTCATCGAGAATTACCCCCTTGGAACGAGGCTGTCGAGATGCTTCGGGGAGACTTGGAACGACAAACTGCTCAGCAACCTATCGCTTCGTCCGAGGCCCTAGCCGCTGTTGCTCCTGCTCGACGTGATGCTCCGGCGACCAACCATGGAAATCGCCGCCAAGACTCTCAGCCGCCGCCACATAGGTATTCTTCTCAGACCTCTAGGTTTGGTCAAAATAATAACAATGCTCCTCAAAATAAACGACCAGGCTATTTTAGAAGGGATGGGCCGAGTAACAATAATCAACATAATGGGCCACCATCTTATGAAAACCAATCCAATCGATCTAGGATTGCTGGACCAAACAGAAACTCAAGCCGTGCCCCATCTAATAATTATTGGACCCACCAGCCTAACAACTACTGGCCCAATTACTGGCCCGTTCCGCCTCCACCATGCCCATACCCTACTTTACCCGGGCTGGGCCTCTCCTTGGCCCGCACTCAACAAGCAAACCAAACATCCAACCCATCCCCCACATCGGCCCAAGCCCATATAACGGATGTTAATCCACTCGAACCCACTGAACTGGCGGAGGCATTCCAGGCTATGGCAGTTGAAGATGAAACCCCACAATGGTTCATGGACACCGGTGCTACCAATCATCTCACCTCGGACTCAGGTATGATTTCTCACCCGTGTGGTAATTCTATTAAAAATGTATTGGTTGGAAATGGACATCTTTTACCAGTTGCTGGATCGGGTCATACAAACCTTCCCTCAACTTCTAAACCACTCCAACTTAAAAACATTTTACATACTCCTAATATTATTAAAAACCTTATTTCTGTACGGAAATTCACCCGTGATAATTGGGTTTCCGTTGATTTTGATCCTTTTGGCTTTTCTGTGAAGGATTACCCGAGTGGGACGATTCTGAGTCGGCATGATAGCACCAGTCACCTCTACCCGCTCACTGCTCTCACCTCACCCGATGCTTCAGCTTTTGTCTCCACAAGTCTTCAAGGCTCGTGGCACAACCGTCTAGGACACCCCGGCATGCAAGTTCTAGACATTTTAAATTCCAATAAATTTATTTCTTGTAATAAGCATGCCCGTACTTTTTTTTGTGATTCTTGTCAGATTGCAAAACACAAACGTTTGCCTTTTCATTTATCTACTTCTTCCACTGTTAGCCCATTTGATATTGTGCATTGTGATTTATGGACATCACCTGTCCTTAGCAAACAGGGATACAAGTATTACTTGGTTATTATTGATGATTTTACCCACTTTACTTGGGTCTTTCCATTAAAATTTAAATCAGAAACTTACACAAAATTCACCTAATTTTACAAATTTTATTTCCACCCAATTTCACTACAACATCAAATCTTTTCAATGTGACATGGGTGGGGAATTTGATAACGCCCAGTTCCAACAATTTGCTTCATCCAATGGGTTACAATTTCGTTTTTCCTGCCCTCACACCTCCCAACAAAATGGGACAGCCGAACGCATGATTCGTAGACTTAACGAAATCATGTTGTCCCTGCTCACCCATGCCTCGCTACCACCCAACCTATGGGTGGAAGCACTGCACACCTCTGTATACCTGCACAACATTCTCCCATCTAAAACCATTGGTTTTCGAACCCCCACAGCCGCCCTGTACCTCAAAAACCCCGATTATTCACACCTTCGTGTGTTTGGATGTGCATGTTATCCAAACCAATCTGACACCCGCCCTCATAAACTTGCACCACGGTCTACACCTTGTGTATTCCTTGGTTATCCTGCCGACCACCGTGGTTATCGTTGCCTAGATCGAACCACGGGCAAAATCATTTTGTCCCGACATGTAACCTTCAATGAACTTGAATTTCCGTTTTCTAAGTCATACCAACCCACACCCGATTCCTACACCTTCCTTGAAAATGACCCGTCCCCACTCATTTTTACTCAACCAACACCCTCATCCACTACCACACTGCCCGCTGCCACCCCACCACCTAACACGCCACCTCATCCCACACCTTCCATCCAAAACCCGATCACATACTCCAGACGAAATAGCCGACAACCAAACCCACCCGTGCCCCAACACACATGCCCACCAGCCTCTACCTCTCACCCTCAACCTCACACCCACCCTGGGCCGAACCCTCCACCACAACCCCGTCACCCTATGGTGACTCGCTCTCGCGATGGCACCTCTAAACCCAAAGTCCCGTTTAACCTCAACACCGAAACCATCTCACCCATTCCAAAATCTCACATCGACGCCCAAACCGATCCTAACTGGTATGATGCTATGAAAACTGAATACAATGCTTTAATGAATAAGTGAATAACCACACGTGGGAACTTGTACCTCGACCACCCGAGGCACATATTATTCGTTGCATGTGGCTATTTCGTCACAAATTCCATGCTAATGGAAAACTCGAACGCTACAAGGCTCGTTTAGTTGTGAATGGCAAGTCGCAACAGGTTGGAGTTGATTGTGATGAAACATTTAGCCCAGTGGTCAAACCGACCACCATTCGTACTGTTCTCAGTCTCGCTTTGTCTAAATCATGGCCTATTCATCAACTTGATGTTAAAAATGCATTTTTACATGGAGATTTAAATGAGACTGTCTATATGTTTCAGCCACCCGGTTTTGTGGATAGCAGAAATCCAAAGTTTGTGTGCAGGTTAAAGCGGTCACTTTATGGGCTTAAACAGCACCACGTGCCTGGTACCACCGTTTTGCCTCGTATATTATTCAATGTGGATTCAAAACTTCCACTTCGGATACCTCGTTATTTGTTTACAAGCGTGGCAATGATATGGCATATCTCTTGTTATATGTCGATGATATTATTCTGACAGCATCAAATACTAAACTTTTACAACATTTCATTGATGCTATGTCCAGGGAGTTTGCTATGACTGATCTTGGCAGGTTACACCACTTCTTGGGCATTGAAGTCCAACATACATCTAGTGGTCTCTTCCTATCTCAGCGGGCATACATTCAAGACATACTTGCACGTGCTAAAATGGAGAACTGCAAACCGTGCCATACTCCGACTGATACAAATTCGAAGCTGAGTGCAGCCGTTGGTGACTTGCTTCCTGATGGTACCCTCTATCGCAGTCTTGCGGGGGCCTTGCAGTATTTGACCATCACCAGACCTGACATCTCCTATGCAGTTCAACAAATCTGCTTATTTATGCACGCGCCGAGAGAGCCTCATTTTAACTTTCTCAAAAGAATTCTCAGGTATCTACGCGGCACCAACGATCATGGCCTTCATTTGACCCCCTCTAGTTTGGTCCAATTAACTGCCTATTCAGATGCTGACTGGGGAGGGTGCCCAGATTCTCGTCGCTCCACATCCGGCTACTGTGTTTTTCTTGGTAATAACTTAATCTCCTGGTCATCTAAGCGCCAAGCAACCATTTCGCGCTCTAGTGCTGAAGCTGAATATCGAGCCGTCGCCAACACAGCAGCTGAACTGTCTTGGATTCGCAATCTTTTACTCGAGCTCCACGTCCCAGTCCGTCAGGCCTCTATCATATATTGTGACAACATTTCTGCCATCTATCTCTCACAGAATCCAGTTCAACACCAGCGAACAAAACACGTAGAGATTGACATTCATTTCGTTCGAGAAAAAGTCAAGCTTGGTGCTGTTCGAGTTCTCCATGTCCCTACCGAGTATCAGTATGCAGACATCTTCACCAAAGGCTTGCCACGGATTCTATTTGATCGCTTCAAGTCCAGTCTATGCATTCGGCCGGCTACTGCTTCGACTGCGGGGGCCTATTAGCGGATACATTCTAGAAGCATTCCATTATAATTAATTTATATTAGCTGTATATTATTATCACATTTATTGGGCTCAACCTTCAATGAGGAGAGATTGTTTCCTGTCCATAATATGAGGAGATATTGTTTCCTTCCTCGAGCCATGCATTGTATATTTATACCAAGCTTCTGTCGAAATGAAAGCAAGACAATTATCGTTCACTAACATAAAGTTATATTTCAGGGAGTTGCAGCAGAATCCCAGCCATCAAAGCTTGTTGGTAGCCATGGTTCTGGCAATCGATACTTTGATTTTGACAAACTAGCTGAGGTTTGTCTCGTTTTCTGCCTTCGTAACTTACGTTGGGTTATGCTTAGCAATCGGATCATAAGTATTTTGTTTGGGCAGATCACGTCACTTGTTACAACGAATCTAAACAAAGTCATCGATGTTAACTATTATCCGGTTGAAACTGCAAAAAGGTCAAACTTACGACACAGGCCCATTGGTATCGGGGTTCAAGGTCTTGCAGATGCTTTCATACTGCTTGGTATGCCCTTTGATTCACCAGAGGTAATAGTCTTCTACTCTTCTTCCCTGATGTTGATAAAAATATTAGAAATACGCTTTAGGTTGATTCCATTTTTAGTCAACTTTTTGAGTTCAGCTGTTAAAGATTCACATTATTCGTTCTGCAGGCTCAACAGTTGAACAAGGACATATTCGAGACGATATACTACCATGCTCTGAAAGCTTCATGCGAGTTAGCCGAAAAGGAAGGCACCTATGAAACATACAACGGAAGTCCTATTAGCAAGGTGTGTGGTGTGTGTATCCTTTGAATATGTGTGTGCGTTCAAGGGTGATGTTTGTGATACTTTGGGGATGCATCCATATTACTATTTACGGGTTTCAAAAGATAGTGACTAACGATAATAATAATTCTTTTAGGGAGTCCTGCAACCGGACATGTGGGGAGTAACACCTTCAAATAGGTGGGACTGGACCGCTCTCCGTTCCATGATAGCCAAGAACGGTGTAAGAAATTCACTGCTTGTAGCCCCTATGCCAACTGCTTCAACAAGTCAAATCCTTGGAAATAACGAGTGCTTTGAGCCGTACACCTCCAATATCTACAGTCGTCGAGTTATAAGGCAAGTGATACTATTATACTATTATCTTTAAATAATATTCACTTCTAAAGAGTATATGACAAGGTAATTTTCTTCTGCAGTGGTGAATTTGTAGTAGTGAACAAGCATTTGTTGTATGATTTGACCGAGACGGGCCTTTGGTCCCCCACTGTTAAGAATCAGATCATACATGACGACGGTTTCTGTTCAGAATATTTCTGAAATTCCTGAACATCTGAAAGCGATTTACAAGTATGATCTGATCTGTAGCCCCCGTCCTGTTTATGATCTTTATTTTCTAGTTGTACTTTATCTTATATTTACAAGTATGGAAAACCAGAACTGTATGGGAGATCAAACAAAGGGCGTTGGTTGACATGGCTGCTGATCGGGGATGCTTCATAGACCAGAGTCAAAGTCTAAACATACATATGGACCAACCGAACTCTAACAAACTTAATTCTTTGCACTTTCATGCTTGGTTAAAGGTATAGTCAAAATTTTTGTATGCTAGGATTTTTTGTTGTCTGGTTATGTTATTTACATAGGTGGTAAATGTTGTGGACGACAGGGGCTTAAAACAGGTATGTACTATCTGCGAACGCGTGCTGCAGCAGACGCGATAAAGTTTACTGTTGATACTTCCCTTCTCAAGCAGGTATGCATACCATTCAAGGTGTCTTTATGTTTCTTTGTTATCTTGAAACAAACCAACTCGATAATTTAAATGCAGAAAAAAGAAAAGACATTGTCGGATGATAATGATGAAGATGACAATACAAAAAAGTCACAGATGGTGTGTTCGCTGATGAACCGTGAGGAATGTATGTCTTGTGGAAGTTGAACTCATTGACTATTTGGCTAGCTAAATGTGTTGAAATTGCATACTGTAGTAAGTAAGCTGGCATATGATATTTTGGAATGATAGTGTTGGTTTCGATTTCCAGAGATAGCTGTTGGGAAGTATTATGTATAGTGGCATGATGCAAACTTGGTTTATATTATAAATATGTTTTAGTTTAACCAAAAGCTTTATTATGTGTTAATTGTGCATAAGTTTCTTCAAATTGGTAGCTATAATGAGATGTTACTTAGGTGACTACGCGTCTTTGTGGACGTTTGTGAGTTTTACCACTGTGGATGCTCTAATACATCTTATATAAAATTTGTTGTTAAAGTACAACCTAAAAAAGATGTGTATCCTTACAACATACTAGACCTAGTAAAACAAATCCAAATATCTATTTCGGGTCACTATGGGTGCTTATTATACATGTTGGACTCTTTTAGACCAAAAATAATTTTCGACTTGCTAATTTTCGGTTACTTGAGCGGAACAAAAAAGAACACGGGCCAACATGAGCAGACTAAACATTGAGCATCGTTTTCATCACATGTCGATGCCTCATTGTCACTTTGTATTCTGATCAACATGCCAACCATCAGTTACAGTTGCAACTTGCCACCAGTATGGAGCTATAATCATCACATTACCATGCAAATCTATTGATTGTTTGTTTCTTGGAAAAGATTAATGATTTTGTAAATGGATTCTTAGCAACTAATGAAGTGAATCAAAACTTTATGGACACTTGAACCTGTAGCTTAAATGTTTTCTAGGTTTGTTGCAATTTTGTTGAGTATGTTTTCTTAAAAGCATATTGGTGAATTCTTGAACATTTTCTTGGTCTGTTAAGAGATATTGAAAGTTGATGTAACATAACATATAACTTCATTTAACGTTTACCAAGTAACATTGCTAATGAAGTTAAATGATTTTTGTGGCAATGTCTAATTATATTTGGTCAGTTACTCGTTTTGGCCCAAACCAAATTGAACCTTTTAGAATCAGACCTTACCCGGTATGGACTGTTAACCGAACCGAATTGAACGTCAATTTTGCCTGAAATACAAAATACTATCCAATTAATTTTCCCCCTAACTGTATATACCCCAATAACCCGAGCTCAAAGTTTACTAAACTTTACAAGTATACATAAGTTATCCTCTTCCTTGTCACTTACATCCAAAGTACCATCTTTAAAGAGATGTTTATGCTCAATATTCTTTTTTCATGTAGTAGTCGAGGATCTTACAAAGGACATGCAATCTAAAACTTACAAGATGAGGTTCTTGTGCCAAAACGGAAACAACCATGTGAGAGTGGTCATATTTCATTAGTTATAAAAGGGTCTCCAAGTTGTCTTCAATGCTTTTGCCGAAAGGGTTGATTATTGAGAAATTGAACCCGAATCATCAAATGATCTTCACAGCTCTAGCAAATGGTATCATCCAATGATCTTCACCTTTCATCTCCATGAAATATTATGTCACTGTGACCTGCATTTTATTGTATAAAACCTTCTTTCTTTCATAACAAGAACAAGATGAATATTACAAAGACCATAGTTGTCAAAAGCGCGCCTAGGCGCAAGGCGCAACCAGGCGCACCAAGTGCGCTGCGCCCTGTGAGGCGCGCGCCTGGGCACTGAGGCGCACTATCGAGGCTGATTTCCGGCCAAATTCAGGCTAAAAGTTGCCTAAACCTCTAAAACATCCTAAATGGGTTATGAGCAAGTCCTAAACAACCCTAAAACATCCTAATGTAGCCCTAAACAAGCCTAAAACATCTCTAAAATCCCTAAAAAATGTATTTTATACTATGCGCCTAATTATAAAAAGCAGTCGTTTTTATGCACCTTGCGCCTAGGCTCCAGGCTCGGCCTATGCGCCTTGAGTGCGCCTAGGCGCTTTGACAACTATGACAAAGACTTAATTATAGTCAAATATTGTATTCATTCAACGGAATTGAAATGTGAAATATAAGCCTGCAGCAACAAACCTTGATGATCAATGGTGTTTATTTGTGATCCTGACATTTCTACTCCATCATCGTTAAGTAATATTATACCCATTGAAGTAACTTGAAAAGGGAATGCAAGTGGTGGTGACATTGGAGATTTTGCCACCTTTATAAAACGCTGCCCTGCATCGACAGTGTCACAATTGCTAAAAAAAATTATTTTTACTTTAGGGTATAAAAAAAATCTCGAACCAAGTAACCAACCTGATCTAGATTCAAGAACAAGACGAATGTTAACGGCATGAGCCCAGTGAATTCCCAGAGCAGCAACAAGCCGGGAATCAAATTTTTCGGTATTATCTTCTACAGTGCTCTCTGCTGCATGGATTGTATTTATTAACTAAAACTAAATAAAAAAAAAAGAAAGTGTTACTACGATAAAATGCCAAAATACTTTCTTATATTTCATAAAAAAAGTCCCTCAACCTAATTGTGGTATGTTAAACTTTCTAAAATGCTCATACTTTTCATTTTTTTTAAGATAATAACTTGTTAACTCTTAAATTGGTCAAATGTACTAGTAGGTATACATTTTTTTTTTCTGAAAAAAACTGTTAGATGTCACTTTATTATATTTTGACCAATTTAAGATTTAACAAGTCATAGACACTTTTTTAAATACAAGCATGTGCATATTAGACACGTTTAGAGACACATTAGTTTAGAGACGTTAACATACCAAAATTAGATTAAAGGCTTTTCAAAAAAACATAAGGTATATTGGCTATTTTTATGGCATTAACCCAAAAAGAAATTATAAATACATGATCACAACAATAACTTCATACCTTGAAAATATACTGAGGGATTTGATTACCGCCTCGAGATCTTACTTGATTTGTCATCACCACAGGTATCCGTGAAAATTCAGCAAGTGACCTGGAAATATGAATTAGAAATATAAGTTAATAAAGCACATAAGACTATAAGAGTAATTTAAAACCAAAATAAAAGTAGAGCTAAAACTGGTCTCACTTAATGAATGAAATATGCCAGCCCAATGGATGTTGCCTTTGAGGCCCTTGTTCGTATTCCCTGAATAAGAGCATTCTATGTTATAAAATAGGTTCGAATGTTTATTAATTGACTGCGAAACAAAGATCTTAAAATACCCAGACACAAGAGCAGCCATGCTATCAATGATTAGCAACTTTACTTGATGTTGGAGGACCAAAACTTTGATTTCTTGCAAGCTGGTGAATCACGATAATTAGAACCGGAATGGCACAAAGATGGATATTACTAATAATTACATGTATTTGTAAAATTAACCTCTCAGTGAACTCAGTCAAGGAACCCGGTCTTAGAACTGTGATCCTACCTGCCATCTACACAAAACACGAAAAACAGAACCTTAAGATATCAAATATTATTCAAAATGCTATTTCAATTTTAGAGATCATCTAGTAGTCAACTGCTAGTCTTAATAAGCATTTAAAAATTAAAACATACAAAGCATACCTCTTTTGCTATGCCCTCCAAGCAAAATATTTCTGGGAAACTATTAATACCAATTTCAATTAACCTGTAAAGAAAAATAAAATAAAATATCTTTATTTATCCACAGAAAATAAAACAGATTACAACTATTAGTACCGTTTTGAACTAAACTTGGATTCTACATCAATGTAAATTACGTGACCATCCAAGCCTCCATAACAAGCTGGCAATGCAGCCAAAATAGAAATTTTCAAGCAGAACTGCAATTCAACAATAAACAAAACAATGATAAAGTGTTTACGCAATTACGCCCTAAAATGTGTGTAATTAATGATATTTCATTAGTGTCCAAGAAATTATGTTAATTCTAGATTAATGCACCCGATATTAGCATGCATGGAAACAACGTAACTAATTGTATAACGTTTAATATCCTCATAATAATAATATAAATGCAATTGAAGATAACCCTACATGACTGCTAGAACACTGAGTGATTGCAGTTACAAACAACCGAATTCAGGAAGCGACAGATTCTTAACAACCTTAGTAATTGTCTTTTCATTGCTAACTGGCTATTCTTGTGGTGTTGTATTTGCTGTTTCTTTTCATTTCATCATAGCCCAACAACTACTTTGGAGTATATGAGGAAGTTATGAAGTAACAGATTGACATACTTGTGTTTTTCCAATTCCCGAGGGCCCTACCAACTCTGTCAAAGCACCAAATGGTAGTCCACCACATAATGCTGCATCAAGCCCCTTCAAATGCGTGGGAAGATGACCCATCAGATACTCATTTTGGATGCGCTGCTCCAGCAGGGATTGAACCTAAAACAACAGCCGAATCAGTTGCATTCAATATAAGTTGTCGAGAACAAACCGTTTGATACCAGGATCAGGTAACGCATAACTTAAAACTGAGATACATAAACAAATACCGTTTGATAGCGTGGAGAAGTGATCTCACTAATGAGTGCTACCGCAAGCTTTACTTGTCCCAAACCCACATCTAACAATTCCATCAACTCAAATTCAGTCAATGATAATGCATCCTAACACAAAAAGATTTAGTCAAAACAAGCTCCAGCATTAATTTTATATACAACATATATCGGTTATCAATAACATGCATGAGATCCTTATAGACCTAGAGTTGTAAACAAGCAGAGCCAAGTCAGGCTCAGACATAACTCATTTATCTTAACAAGCCAAAATGTTGAACCCAAACTCAGCTCGTAAAATGTTGAGCTCGATCCAGCTCATTAATTTATAAATAACTAATTTTATATTTTTAAGCAATTTTAATATATGTAAAAAACAAAAATTAATATTTTAACATACATATAATGCAAAACTTTTAAGTTATATATAGGGTAATAACTTATATATCTTGAACATTTGGCTTTAATTCAACGAGCCTAACAAACAAACCAAGCTTACTTTAGCTAGGTATCGGCTCGCTCTAATCTTGGGGCTCCGGTATCAGAAAACAAGAACCCTAAATCCCTCCAACAAGATATCATTATCCATTATCAGTAAACCATCCTCCGTTGCCAATAAAGTTGAATAATAATAGTAATAAAGACTAAAACACAAACCAGCAGCATTACACCTTTTAATCTTACATAAACTTCAACAGGTCATCCAGATCAAACGCTATTTCAATAAAAGTACAGTCACAAAACCCTAAATTCCTAATATTCATAATAATAATCATGAAGAGCGATAGTTGACATACAGTTAGAAGTGGTAGAGTATATATACCTTAGCCGTAATAATATTTCGAGCTGCAAGTATGTGGCCGATGGATTTGGGCAGATCCATTTCACTGATTCGCTTGTTTGCCATATCTCTCCCGCCAAAAATATAGAAACTCTTCATTCAAAGGGAGAATGAAATACTGTATATATTATGCAATTGGTCCATTTGGGGTGGGATCCGGTCCGACTCGTAAAACCACCGGGGGTTAAGGTTAAGGGTTTGAGTTATGTCAAAAACGAATTTAATGTAATTTAAGCCGTTAAAAAATACAATTTTTTTTTTTTGAGAAAATGCTTTCATTCACAAAATGTCAAACCGGCCCTCAAAGCGGGGACCGGCGGCTCAAACCTCTACAACATATATAAAGGATACCGACATCATTCTTTCCAAACAATCCTATTACATTTAAATCTACCATTGACCCAAAGAAACGATAAAGACTTCACACTAGCCACAATATTCTCCACACTAGGACGTTTCCCATTAAACACCGTATCATTCCTAGCCTTCCAAAGCAACCACATTGTAACTATAATTATTCCATTCACGATCTTTTTCATCTTCTTGCAACCCTTAACCGATTTATACACTTCTATTTATCTCATTAAGGAGGAGTGATGTACAACATGGTAATTTGCATTTTCGTACAACTTAACAAGCAACATGTACAACATATTTAAGCAAGAAATTTAAGGGTATTATAGGCATAGTTGTGGCAATTAAGACACTTTGGAGGTTATGATAGTAATTTTGTGTTTTGTTTTTAGTTAAAAACTAAAATCTCATCCCCATAATACCCTCCCACCTTTCACCTTCTAAGAAATCAATGATCCATTGATAAAAAGTTATTGTTTCAATTTAATTTGATGACACTTATAGAGCTTTCACTAAATATATTCTACACTAAGCTCCCCTATATTTGTTCAGTGTCTACTCTAATCACTTGCAAATTGACAAATTTTATGAGCAAGGTAAAATTAATAAACTCGACGGATATATACTTCAAATATAAAAGTATTATACTAATCCATTATCGTTTTCTTAGGCTTTCAAGTAGATGCTTGCCTTTATTCGGGTTAGATTTGAAGCATGTTTTAACATGTGTTTTCAAAACATTTTTTCACCAGTAAAATAATAAGGAAGTCGTTGCCATAAAAGAGCACACAATCTAAAAAAACTATAAATACTTGAATAGTAAAAACACTATGACAGAAGATGCACAATATGTGACAACATGAAATATGATGACAGAAGCTACGAAGCACCGACGAGTCGAAGACAAGGGCCAATCAATCAGCAGCATATCTATAACAACATGAGCTAGGACTAATTAAGAACGACAATAAAAAGTCCACAGAACCTAATATATATATATATATATATATACACACACACACCCAACGCGTCACAAGGCAAGCCGAGAGAGGGGATAAACGAAATCGTCCCACAAAGGGGATGATAGGGTAGAGGATCAATGGGGCAACCACAAATCCAGGATGTGATAGCAGTGTAGCGATATTGAGACATAGGATAGAGAATAAGAAAGAGAAAAGAGGAATTATACTTATTATCATTAGTTTTGTTATTAGAAAGTCGGGATTTTATGTAGGAGTATACGCACTTATGCCTCTTTAGTGAAAGCCATCTCATTATACTATATATTCCACATTTTATTGGTTCTATACATGTTAACGTCTCCCGCCGCAACGCGCGGGCCATCCTACTAGTACACTTCTAAAAGATCTTTAATCTCGAACGTGTAAATCGGATCTAACAGGCACCATCTTCCAATCCAATCCCAAACATTGGAGGCAATAATACAATCCGCAAGAACGTGCATCACTGTCTCATCGTTGTAATTACACCAAGAACAACTTCTATCCGGAATAGCAATATTTCTCTTAACTAGAGCCATTTTTGTTGGAATCCTATTCGTTTCCGCTCGCCAAGCCATAATCGAACATTTCATAGGAACCCAAAAGACCCACTTTAGAACAAAATTTGTAACATAATCCGATCGTTGCATCAACAACTTTGTCATCACATTAGTGGAGAATACCGAGTCACTTGCTGCAGCCCAAACCCACATGTCCTGACCCGTCGCTGCCACTTCTCCCGCTATCAAGTCGCATAGATTAACCCACTGTATCAGCTCCTCTGTTGACAGCATATTGTCAATCCAATCAGCCACGATCGCCCTTTGGTTGTTCACTGTTTTGGTCCGTTCCGAAATAACACAACTTTTATTATCCTCTAGCCTGTACAATAACGGAAACTTATGCTCCCACAATCTCCCAGCCATACATCCAGCCAAAATATGACAGAATTGCCATTCCGTACTTTAGCTCTAATATACGTATACAGTAACACCTCATTAACCTTTAAACCAGCCGCCACTTTAACTATCGACTTCCAATTCCCCGACGCATACTTATTAATCGGAAGAATCTCCCACATGTTATTACTTTTGTGACATACCTCAACCACCCTTCTCCATAACGAATCGTTACAAGAGCGAAATCTCCACACCAATTTAAAAATAAGCGCTTTATTGACATCCTCTAACCTTTTAATGCCCAAGCCACCAAACTTCTTCGGTGTAGTAACTCGAGACCAACTAACCCAATGGATCTTATTACCAACATTCGAGCCCGACCATAAGAACTTTTTCATAATTCTTTCAAGATTATCCACCACTTTCCGGGGCGCTTTATACAATGAGAAATAATATATAGGTAGACTTTCATGCACCGCTTTGATAATCGTCACTCGACCACCAATGGATAAAAGTTTCGCCTTCCAAATAGCTAATCTTGACTCAAACACCTCAATCACTTTCTTCCAACTAGAGCATCTATTCATATTGGCGCCTACTTTAATACCCAAGTACTCAAATGGCAAAACATCCTGTTTACACCCCAAGGTCAAAGCCATATTATCCGTTTCCTCAATACATGTACCAACCCCATATAATTGGACTTATTAATGTTAATTTTCAACCCCGAGCAAATATGAAAACTTCTCAAAATTCTAGCCAAATTAACCATATTACCAATCGACCATTCACCTAAACTAAGAGCATCATCGGCGTAAAACATATGAGAAAGATCCATACCTTCTTTGTCGATCTTTACCCCTCTAAACTCTCCCACCATAGTCGCTTTTTTAATCACCAAAGAAAGGGCTTCCATCACAACCAAAAACAAGAACGGAGACAACGGATCACCTTGCCTAAGCCTTTTTTGACAAGAAAACTCAAACGTAGGCGACCCATTAACCAATACCGCCGATCGCGCCGATTTAAGAATCCCCAAAACCCACATACACCATCGAGGAGGAAAGTGCATTTACTCCAACATCGAAATTAAAAAACCCCAATTCACATTGTCGTACGCCTTCTCAAAATCAATTTTTAATAAAAACGCCTTTTTAGATTTACGCTTCAACCATGCTAAAACTTCATTTAAGACAAGAGGGCCATCCAAGATATACCTATCCGTTAAAAAGGCCGATTACGACTCCGAAATCACCTCTCCCATAACCTTCTTAATTCTTAACGCCAAGAGTTTCGAAATCACCTTGTTGATCATACCAATTAGATTTATGGGCCGATATTCTTTCATATTCGTCGGGTTTTTGCATTTAGGCACCAATGTAATAAAAGAGATACTACACTCCGGACTAATGAAACTCGTGTCATAGAACTCGGATAAAACATTAAAGAAATCGCCTTCCAAATCATCCCAAAATTCCTTCACAAAATGAAAATTAAAACCATCAGGACCGGGCGCCTTATCCTTCCCACATTCGAACACCGCACTCATGATCTCTTCCTTAGAAAATGGTTGCACCAATTCTTCCCCCAAAGGATCCGGCACCGTTTTTATATTATCACAAACTAACTTCGGCCGATTACTACAAACTTCACTGAAATGGCTTCTAAAGTGTCTTAAAACTTCTCTTTTCACAATAGACAGCTTCGTGGTCCAAACACCATTAACATCCATCCCCGGAATAGCATTAGACGATCTTCTTCCATTAATAACGCGATGAAAGAAGCCCGTATTATCATCCCCCCCCCCAATTTTGATTGCATCCTAAAACGGATGAAAAAATTGGTTTTGAACTCGATCCAAAAGGGTTTAGGTGTGTTGGGGATTAATCCTAAAACTAGTTATTAGCTCGAATGGGTTTTAAACATAACAATTAATTGGGGGGGGGGGGTACCCCTCTTGGGGTAGGCGTAAGTCCACCCCTGAATATGCAGTCTTGTAATGATTTAAGTATCCATAATGGATTCCGCCATCTCTTATATTGTTATTTTTTATATCAATTCTTTAGTTTATATTCAATCGCTCTTTGCGAATTGATAGATTAGTTGTCTTAACAAATTGGTATTCAAAATATCTTATGTAAAACCCACCACACAACGTTCTTCAAAAAATATAAATACACGCGACAACGCATAGATATTCCCGCTAGTATAATTAAAACAATTGATGTCACTAGGTTTGTAAGCAAGAGGCGTAAGTGCACCAAGTAACCACACACGTTTCCACCATTAATATACGGATAAAAAAGAAATAAGGAAACCTTTAAAGATTAGGATGAGTTGTTGGCATGGTTTATGGATAGAGTTAAGATATCACGTTATTACCCCTAAAAATAGATATAAATAATTTATTTCTTTAATTTTGAGTGTAATGAATTCTAATCAAAAGTTTTTTACTTGTAACTTGTAAGTGAGGTTTTAAACATGTTAGAAATGTTTAAGTTTATTTGTAATTAACATTTAAATTCATGAATGTAAGTGCTTGCGATAGATTTTGTTCAATCATGACATGGAGTACGCTTTGGGTTAAAGAGAAGATAAAAAAAGTAAAAAGGAAATCCTATTCTACAAGAAAATTTGTTTACGAAACTAGTTGTGGTTTTGTTGTTCAAAACAGTCTATCACAATTTTAAATTACTTAGACTACATTTTTTTTAACCTCTTTACAACATCCTTAAGATTCACTTTACAGCTTTTCAAATATGTAGATGTTCATTGACGGAAAGAGGTAAAACAAATTGTGATACATAGATTATTTGAGTTGAGTGAACTGAGCGAGAATTTGAGAAACGTGTTTGAATTTTTCTGGCCAATTTCATGAACTACCCCCTTTTTTATTTTAAGTTTGATTTAGTCGTGATCGTAGATTAAATAGATGGATGGTGAGGATGGGTTTCCCTGTTGCACAATGAATCTATCGTGTATATGGGCCGGTTTTGTGGTATTCGCCTAAGAAGTATAGAAAGCAACGAGGAGGCAACACATGCACACACGTCGATTTATGGACAAGCGTATTAGGGTCCATTTACATATGCAGATTTCCGGCACCCATAACCCCGGCATTTTAAATGGGATAACAACAATATGGCTTTTGTAATCAGATAACCAACATTGACAATCTCGGCACAATTTGGCACTGTGCAAATTAATTAGACATATACTTGCATAGTTTGAAATGAGATAACTACATCGTGCAAATGGTACAACCGCACAATTATATTACATAATTCGTATCAAAGGGACTTTTCTCTATATCCAGTTGCGTAAAAACAGTGTCCATCTTCAACACGTCGAGGGTTTAAGTCCTGTAGCGGACAATGGTGTAGAAGTAGGAGTAGACTAGATTGTGGTTCAAAAAATATACAACTTGTTACACCTTTTTTAAGAAAATTTCATTTAGAATAACAAAACGTATAACAATATCACATTCATATATATTTGTTTTGGTTACAAAACGCCTTAACATAGGATATGTATATTCTTTAATAAGAATAAGAATGTAGTATACACACTTTATTCGATTTAAAAGAATTAGTGGAGTTAATATTTTAATGAAAAACGTTAACACATAGGACGAACTCCTTTAATTTTGTAACAACAATATTCTAAACATATAACTATACATTCAGATACATCTTGAGGATGTATACTTGTATACGCATTTCAAGTGACTCGACACTACATCATCAAACAACAGCCAACTAATGCCTTAATTATTAACTTCACCATTATAAATTCTACGTATGAAATCTAGTCTATTTTCATTCATTCTACCCCAACACAACTACACCAAATTAATAATGCAGTTGCCTTTCGGCTATCTTGAGCTCATTCTCGCACTTGTTTGTTACCTCTCTTTCTTTTTCTTCCGGCAACGGCATTCCGTGTTGTACGACTGGCCGTTGCTAGGAATGCTTCCGGCCTTCACTCGTGGAGCCGGAAAAATCCACCAGCGTTGCACGGAAATTTTCCAGCAAACTGGTGGCACTTTTTTATTTAAGGGCCCTTGGTTCGTCCACATGGACATGTTGGCCACTGTTGACCCGTACGATGTCCACCACATCATGAGCTCGAACTTCGTGAATTTTCCGAAAGGCAACGAGTTTCGGGAAATTTTTGAAGTTCTTGGAGATGGGATTTTCAACTCGGATAACGAGTTATGGCGTAGTCATCGAAAGGTGACTAATGCTTTGATTAATAATCAAGGGTTTCTACGGTTCGTGGCCCGTATGAACACCGAAAAACTAGCTAACGGGTTGACTCCGGTTCTTAACGATGTCGCGTCGAAAGGAGGGGTTGTGGATATGCAAGATGTGTTCCAAAGGCTTACTTTCGACACGACGTGTATGTTTGTAACCGGATATGACCCCGGGTGTTTATCGGTCGATTTTAAAGATGTCCCATTTTCGAGAGCCATGGACGAAGCCGAAGAAGCGATTTTCATACGGCATGTCTTGCCGAAAGGCGTGTGGAAGCTGCAAAGGTGGCTAGGTGTTGGGAAAGAAAAGAAACTGAAAAGGGCATGGGAAACGCTGGATAATGTGATCGGCGGTCTCATCGCGCGAAAACAAAGCGATTTGAGCGACGGGGCCATACCGAAAGACAATGCAACGGGTGTCGACATCTTGACGTCTTTAATGACAGAGCAACAAACTTATAGTGATGGGTTAAAACAAGACGATAAGTTCTTGAGAGACGTTGTCTTGAATATAATGATAGCAGGGCGGGACACAACGAGCTCTGCGCTAACTTGGTTTCTTTGGCTCGTTGTGTCCCACCCTGACGTCGAGAGAAAAATTAGAGATGAAATAAACGCGATTATTCCTGAATATGAACTTGGAAAACCTCGAATTTTCGAAGCTGAAGAAACCAACAAACTGATTTATATGCATGCAGCATTTTGTGAAGCTTTAAGGCTCTACCCGCCTGTTCCGTTCCAGCATAAGTGTCCGGTTAAACCGGATGTACTTCCTAGCGGCCATCATGTTGATCCTAATATGAAGGTTAAACAAAACCTGGTTTAGGGTTTAACGTTCAGGGTTTAATAATATAAGTATTTTTATATGAAACTTATCCGTAACGATCTTCTTGTTAATAATTTCCAGATTATGTTTTCGCTATACGCAATGGGGCGAATGAAAACAATATGGGGCGATGATTGCGAGGAATTCAAGCCTGAGCGATGGATTACCGAGAAACACACGATAAGGCACGAGCCGGCGTATAAGTTCTTGTCCTTCAACGCGGGCCCTCGGACATGCATAGGGAAACAAGTAGCCTTCACTGAAATGAAGGCCGTAGGTGCAACCATTTTGCACAATTACACATTTGAAATGGTTAAAGGTCATATAGTGGCTCCTAATGTTTCGGTCATTCTCTACATGAAACATGGCTTGAAGGTTAAGGTTGCACCAAGATGGCCTTGACATGAAACATTTTTTTTTTGTTGTTGTTGCGGCCTATTTGGAGTTTGTAACAAGATGACCATCTAGCATTCCTGACATCCATATAAAAGCTAGTTTTGGGCAATAACTGAATAATAAAATTTGAATTTTAAGTCACATAGATGTTTACATTATTATTTTTTTAAAGGTTACTTTTATAAAAGCAGACCAACACGAGGATGTGACGCATCATGGTGTATTTATGTTCAATTATGTACGCAAAGTCGCAAACTTCTGGCTCACATATCCACACCATGTAAGTAAACACATCATAATATCCATAATCGAAAATTAAAATTGCTAACACATCCACAACAAATCAAGATAATCCATGTCATGTATACATGATCATAACACCAGAAAGACATTGTGTTCAGACATTCTCTTGTATTTGATATTGAGGTCCTTGGACCTTGGAAGTTGAAGACGAACTAGGCAGAAAATCATTCGGTTGAAACTTAACAAGCTTTAACTTAAAAAAAAAACAAAAAACAAAACAAAGATTATTATGTTGAAGTTTATCATGGGGTGATGTATAGAGGTGTAAATAAACCCGGTTTGGGCCCGCCAAATTGGTTCTTGACCCGAAATTGATCCATCAAACTAATCGGTTTGGGCCAGACCCAATCCGTAGGTTTGGCACCACTTCGTAGTCTCGCTCTTTGAAACTAGTTTAAAATGAGTAAAATCTGGTTAAAAACATGTTTTTTTTGTCCTAGACCGGTTTGTAAACCGGCCTCATCAATTTGATAAACCGGTTAAAAACTAGTTTATCTAGTGTTTAATTAAGTAATTTAGGAATATGTAATGTTTAAATAAGTAATTTAGGAAGTGTATAACTTTTTTTTAATATTAGTTGTAACTTTTTTTTTAATATTAGTTGTGTGTTTTTTAATATTATTTGTAATTTTTTTATATTTATTTGTCTTTTATTTTAATTATTTTGAGTTAAAGGATTAAAAAAAATAATAAAATAAACAACCAATCAGAAACATGGGCTTTATAAATAAAGCCCCACCACCACTACACCCTTTTTCACTTTATCTCTTCATGCTGACTCAGCAGCCACGTGGACCAATCAGAAAGGGGGACTTTATATATAAAGCCCCCCACTACACATGGTATAATGAATAAATGATACATGTGTACTTTACAAAGAGTGATAGACATTGATAATGATAATTATGAATAGAAGGAAGATAAATATAAAATAATTAAACTGTTTTGACATTAGAAGAGTAGACAGGCCGCAACAGGTTTAAGTGTTTAACCACCAAACAAAACACCATGACCATCCATCCATCATCTATTCCTATATCTGAAATATGTACAATTCAACATCTATTCTTCAGTTCCACCTTTTAGAGTTTTTCAGTCCCTTTGATTTCTGTTTTGCCTGCTGAAATGCCTGCATCTTTTGCTTCTTCCGCGCTTCTCTTTCCGCCTTTATACATACATCAACAAACACATCTAGCGTTAGCTAATAACCGAAAAGAAATATACGAAAGATTGCGATTTCAACCTATTTATATCGTCTGGTGAGGCCGTGTTTAATTTTGTTATAATGGATCAGACGAGAAAAATGTAAAAACTAGTTAAAATAAAATGGCATAAGATCATGAAAAAATGTTGGCGGCTTCAGCCCAACCCGTAGTTGTGAGAAGAAATACCTTTGACATCTTGGATTTGGCTTTTGCTTTAGGGGACTTGTCCTCTAGCTCCGCTTCTCTCTCAAGCGCCTTCTCTCTTGCGTCAAGGTTCTTCTCAAGATAGTACTATTAAAAGGCCAAACCAAAGTACCATGATTAGATATCCAGAATCCATTTAAATTAGAAACAAAAGGAAGCTTTTTGCAGGCATGCCATCAATGTAATAATCTTGGTTTAAAAAGATGCTCATGAGTCATGCACTTCTATTCTAAGTCATGAAAAAATTATGGAAGGTTTGCTTGATAAAAGGGTTGACATGCAAAACAGATGACAGAGACGCAATTTCTGGTTGTCATTTGTCAACATGGTTAATTGTTTACAAAGAGCAACGTCTCGCATACGTGATGTGCAAGCGTGATTACCTTGTGCTTCTTTAAACCAAAATTATAATATGCTCAGATCCCAGATAATGATTATTTTTTCTAAATATATTATCACAATATCACGCGAGTAATAATAAATTAATAATCATTTGTTAAATAAAAATTTTCTTCAGGCTGAAATTGATTATATGGTTGGAGAAACGTTTAAAGGACCAGAGGTGGTGTCTAGTGAAGAAAATTCTATTTGTACTTATTACATATAAGAAAAATTAAATTAGTAGACAGATTTTCTTTGGAACAAGATTATTCAAAATAAATGGTTTTGTTTTGTTCGGTACTAACACCTAAAACCGCAAGCAAAACCTTTTTAAACCAGAAGCGGGCAAGTTTGATCTGACATAAAGATTCACCAAAGATGTTACTATTATACCCCCACCAAGATGTTTGCAGCAATCATGCACACGGAATAAGATTTATCAAATAAATTGGTAAAGCAGAAGGTGAACTTACATCATAGTCGCCATTATAGTCTTCCAAATTGCCATCTTTTACTTCTAAAACTCTATTCACTATTTGTTTTATGAAGTATCGGTCATGAGATACAGTAATGACAGTTCCCTCGTACTCAGAAATTGCTTCCTATTAAAGAAACAGAATCATTCCACAAGAATTCGTAGTTTGTCAACAATAATAAAAGACTAAAAGCAGATGATTCTGACGTTTACTTGCAAACAGACAACTATAGATATAGCTTTGCAAAAAATACATAAACACTACAGTTTTCAATTTTTTTGGATTAAAAAACTGTCAAGTACAAACAATGCATTTAGATGTCCACAATTTTGTAATAAACTGCTCTTTGTTGCTCTGAGTTTGTTTTATTAAATTACTCATAAAAAGCTTATATAAAAAATATGTTAATGAAACGCAAAACGAACCTCAAGCATTTCTTTTGAAGGTATATCCAAGTGATTAGTAGGCTCATCCAACACCAGTAAGGTGGAAGGCGTAACCATGAACTTACAAAACGCAAGCCGCGCCTGTAAGATAAGCAAGTTTAGTTTATATTTCACAACCAAAATATGATGGGAGACACAATAACTAGCTTCATCTAATCAGGCATTTAAAGTATTATGTAAAAACTGTTCAACAATATGTCAATGCAGAAAAAAGACAACATTGCCAGGTTGGAAGCACGATGCAGATATATACGTTTAAAAAGGAGCTGCAGATATTTAAAAAAATCACCTTTTCACCACCACTCAATAGAGAGACTTTCCTGTCTAGCATATCAGCCTTAAAATTGCAACGCCCAAGGAGTCCCTTTATATCATCAATTCTCCAATCTTCTGCAACTTCAGCTACAGTACTGAGCACTGTTTTTTCTAGATCAAGAGCCTCTGCCTGAAATTAGGATCAACTAATTATCATTACTAGGATAGTATGATATTAGAATAAATGCATAACGAGAACACAGGAAAATGAAAAAAAAAATACACCGTTTCTCCTAGTTGACTTAACTATTTTACCAGGAAAGTAGAGTGTATGCAAGAAAAACACATGCAAGTTAATAAAACTACAATACTTACTTTTCTTGCAACCTTTTCAAGTTAATATGACCTTCTTTTACACATTGTGACACCTACAACACAAGGTTCTCCTATTTGAACATTACCACGTTTCAACTTTCATGGGAGGGAGATAGTAGTCATAGTACCGAAGCGTTATCATGAGAAGTGGCAAAGTGCGCGAGTATGGGCTAAAATGGGTACGGGTAGAAAGCTTTAGGTTTTGTAAGGCCAGAGTGCCAGACTATGTTAATGTTTTGTCCAATATTTTTAATTAGTTAGTAAATAACCTAGTGTGGACATATGATTACAAAAACTGTATTATTTAAATGGCAATCAGTTTTTTCCGAATAAAATGATTTAGAAGGTTTCTTGCATCAAAATATACACTTTGAGTGAGGTTCAACCTTTTTGGCATGTTCAATCTATTTGGTTCGTTTCTTTTAAAGCTTTTTTTTTCACTTTACCCATTAGAGATGACACCGATAATTTGCATTACCTGATTTTGCTCAAAGTAATTTGGTAGCACGTTGTGTTCGCCAAGAATTACTTCCCCGCTGTCTGGGCTTTGTATGCCCATAATCAACTTGAGCAAAGTACTCTTTCCACAGCCATTTGGCCAATTATTGCAATTTTCTCACCCCTTCCAATTGATATGTTAGCTTTTTCAAAGAGAACCTGGATGACCATGCAATATTACATTAACATTATAATAGTATTCGTTACCACATATATTTATCGGATAAAAAGAAGTCAGGATATGTTGCTAGTATGTTTTATTATTAGTTACCTTGTCTTCATAGCTAAATCCCAGATTTTTAATCGTCACGACTTCTCTCCCACTTCTTCCACGTTCAGGGAATCTAATCTTCATTTGTTTCCGAATAAATGGTTTATCAACTTGTTCCTCCTCCTGAAGTTTTTCTAGCTTCTGTTTTCGTATAACACAGGTGCAAAATCATTTGAAAAGAGGTTAGTAACTTTACATTTTTTTTTTATTAAATCCAACATTAACTTTTGCGAGTTTGTCCTCATACTTTAACGTAAGAAAAAGACAATCATGCTTTATATACGTAAATCAACTACTCATGTGTCCACCTAATTCCGCCCAAGTTGATTTATCATTTATCAACTTCAACATAATTAATATTTTTACAAGGCTAATGTTGGTTAATCCTGCCAAGTTGATTAATCAACTTCAACAAATATTTATAAAATTGTTTAATAGTCCAGAATTAAATTTTTTTTACCTTTTCAGCAGTAGACGCACGTCCAGAATTTGCTCCAGCACCTAACCTGCTAATTAAGCCTCTTGTATGCTCGATTTCCTTCTGTTGCTTCTCCCATGCCGTAAGCTGAGCTTCAATCCATGATGCCTTACCAATTATGTAGTCCGAATAGTTTCCAATGAATGTTCTAGAAACACCCATGTCAGTCTCCACTATTTTTGTGCATAATTGATCAAGAAAAGCTCTGTCATGAGATATGATCACCATTGGAACATCTTGCTTATTAAGGTAGCCTTCAAGCCACTCAATCGTGTCTAGATCAAGATGATTTGTAGGTTCATCCAGTAGTAACAAATCTGGATCCTGCAATAGTTAACACACTCATTCACCCCATACATACATCTGAATATCTGATATCCAGTTTTTTTTAATATTCTGTATTAGGAGATGTTTGGATGTGTGCTTTCAACATTATAACTGCAGCTGAAGAATCAGTTCTTCGCATAATCAAGTTCGTGACGTTTGTCATAGTTAGAAAAACTAGTTTTCTTAAAGCAACTATTTACCTTTTTTTCTCCAAATTTAGTTACCTTGACTCTACATAATCATAAAACTCCTAACCACTTTAAGTTCACATTATACAATCACCTTCGTAACTACATAACGCTAATGTACTTTTTTATAATAATAATAATATGATTAGAAAACAAAAGGCATATGCATTCAGTCATTTGACAGTTGACATGAAGTACACAAATAGAGCAATACATCACTCATTCCACCATGTCATGTACAAAAAACACTAATTCATATTTTAATCGAATTCTTATCAAACATGTCGTAAAACATGTAAACACATACATTTACCTGACTTGATTCTAAATTATTATCCATTATCCAATATAATATCCAATACATCCATATCATATCCATACAAAACTTTACACTAAAATGTGACAAAAAGTGGTTCAAATTTATACCTGAAGCAATATCTTCCCAAGTGACATCCTCATCTGCCAGCCACCACTAAACGACGCAACAAGCCTATCCGCATCTTCAACCGAAAACCCAAGCTCAGGCATCAACTTACTAATCTTAACATCCACAACATCCAAATTCACGGCCTGCGCCCGTCTCTGTAGCAAATCAAACTCATCCAAAAGCCTCCCCATCAACTCCAAATCCTCCACCGACCCCTCAATCGCCTTCTGCACCTTCTCCAGCCTCTCCTTCACCTCCATCTCCTCCTTAAAAGCATGCAAAAACTCCTCCCTAACCGTCCTACTCTCCGACACCTCAAACTCCTGGCTCAAAAACGATATCCTCATATTCGCTTTCGCCTTCACCACATTCCCCGAATCCGCCTCCTCCATACCCGACACAATCCTCAACTGTGTAGTCTTCCCTGCACCATTCACACCTACTAACCCTACCTTCTCCCCTTTCTTCACCTCCCAACTCACATCTTTCAACACTGTCACACCTTTATAACTCTTACTAATGTTCTCTAACCTAACACCGGACGATATACTCGACGCACCGGTCGCTGAATGCTTATTTCCTCGTTTAAAATCAACAGTTTCTGATGAACTATTTGTAAACAGAGACTCTATATCATCTAAGTTAGTAACAGTATTGGTTTCACTATCTACTGTAACAGCTGATAACCTAATTGAATGATGTTGATGACGTGGCAGTGCTAGTAATTCCTGACCTGTAATAATACATGTTTAATAATGTTTAACAAATAATGTTTAATAAATAGTACACTAAGTAATTTTATATTTTTTTTTAATAATAATTAAAATAAGAAAGTTAGGGTCTATCATTTCTAGTTATGCAGTATGACATCGGGTCAATCAAATCATATAAAAGTCACCGTTTAAAAAAACAAATTCTAGTTATGCGTGTATTAATCGTGTAGTGTCTGACCTGTTAAAGATAAAAGTTTGTTAGGGTTGTTGGAGGAGTTAGTTAGGGTTGTTAGGATTGGTCGGGTGAATGGGAGACGGAAAGAAGGTTTACGAAGGGTGGTGGTGGTTAGGAAAGTGGAACGGAGGTTGGTGTGGTGGAGATTGGTGGTTATGTCCATTGCTATGGGAGTTACACAGGGTGTGGCTGTGGAGGAAGAAGATGAAGGGGTTTGTGCAGGGAATATATGTGATGGTTATTTGGTTGGTATATTAAGATTACTATTACTATACTATATATTTTTTGTTTTGTTGATTTGTTAGCCACAAATAGGATATTGAAATGATGATGATGGATGTTGTAGGGTTGTAGTTATGGTGGCCACCCGTATATAAAGGGTCGTATGTTATACTTTCATAGTCGATACATACAACAACATTTCACGTTTCTTTTGTTATTTTACATCTACACACATAACGAAAGATATGGTATCCCAAATGTTGTTGCGTTAGTCCCATATACAGGAATTTATTAAGGTCTTTGGAATGCAATAAGAGTAAGGGTCTGTTTGGCATGAGGTAATAGAATGGAGGGGGAATGAAATGGACGAGGTAATGGAATGGATCATTACCATTTCATGTCTTGTTTGGTTGTCATGTGGGAATGAAACAAAACATTACTTTGTGTTGTTAGATAGGTAGGAAAAGACGAAGGAATAAAATCGGAGGTGAGTGATTGTGGTGGGTGGTGATGGTCGGTGGCGGAGATGGTGGGTGGTGATATGTGGCGATAGCGGCGGTGGTGGGTGGCGGCGGTGGTGGTAGCGACGGTGGAAGGTGGAGGTGGATGACCGTGATGGTGGCTGGGCGACGATGGTGAACACTGGCGGTGGTGGGTGGTGGTTGGTGGCAGTGTGTGGTGGTAGCATGGTGGTGGGTGGCGACGACGATGGTGGGTGGTGGCGACGACAGTGGTGGGTGGTGACGACGATGGTGGGTGGTAGCGACGACGGTGATGGGTGGAGGTGGATGGAGGTGATGGTGGGTGGGTGACGATGGTAAGTAGTGGCGGTGTTGGGTGGCGGCGGTAATGGTGGGTAAAGGAAATTGTGGTGAGTGACGGTGGCAGGTGGTGGAGGCAGAGGTGGGTGGGTGGGTGACGGTGATGAGCGGCATTGGGTGGTGTTGGATAGCGGTGGTGGTGGGTGGTAGCGGGTGGTGGCGGCGGCGACGACAACAATGACGGTGGTAAGTGGTGACGGTGGTGGTGGGTGGTGGCGGCAACGGTGGTGAGCGACGGTGGTGGGTGGTGACAGCGGTGGTGGGTGGTGAGTGGTGGGTTATGGTGTTGTTAGTAAAAAGTGAATGAGGGATGGAATGAAAAAAAAAACATGGGGGTGGATGAAATGGTTTTGATGGAATGGAATGCCTTGTGGAATGAGTGATTCTATTCTTTTTACCAACCAAACACACTATTTTTCATTACCTCGTAATGGTCCATTCCATCATACCAAACGCTACCTAAAACTTGACATCTTTCGTATGTGATTGTGAATTAAAGTATTTCTGAGACTGAAGATAAGAAGGCATATCCACATATTCTATGAATTGCAATATAGCACCAACGGATTCAAATGGCAATTTAACGTTATGTGGTACAATGTTGATCACTTGTATTCTTTTATCAAATCCCTTTAACTGTTTACTTAACTCAATCTTATTTATGAAAAGTTAGTAAACGGCTAAATTTTTATCACCTATGAGATTTGAACTCATCACAATTTGAAAAGAGAATGTCTGATCCAACAACTTGATACCACTAGAACAAAGGCCCTTTAGTAACTTAAACTAGTATTTATCTATAACTTATGGTAAACGACTTAATTGGTACTTAGGGGGACAGGGCGCACCAGAATTGGTCACAGGTACCCCACTACCAACACGGTAACACCGTCGCCACCCATGCTGGTAGTGGTCCCGTGAACCAAATTCTGGTTCTAGTTAATGGGCTGGTACCCGTGATTTTTCTCTCTTTGTCTCTATCTCTCTCTCATTGATTGTGGTTAAATAATCAATGAAGTGTTGCCTCCAAAAAAAATGTTTTAGTAAAGGAAATCAGTGAAGTTATGTGGCAGTGTAGGATTTATTGAAATCAGTGAAGTTGAAAAAACTCACAGGTAGTATCCCGTCCTCCCTTACATGTTTCAATTCACATAGTTAAATGGTTTAAGTTTTACTTGTGGCGTTGGAGGTTTGATACACAAAGACCAAAAGACTATATTTAAGATTTAACTACGAGCATAGATTATATAATACATGAACTACAATATCAATAACCATATATCATAAGGCTGATATGTAACATCTCAAAGTTTTGATGTATTATATTGGGAAGAAATAATTTCTAATAGTAACTGAGGAATTGTTTCGCAAGTTTAAACCGACTAATGGGGTGTTTGTTAAACCCTTTATAAACCTCTTAATCATTAAGCATTAAGAGTGTTTGTTTCAACTAAAAAAATATATGAATGTTTCCATTAAGCTGTTAACCATTAAGCTAATAAGGGGAGCTGAATTATTAATACCCTCTTAATGATTCGGTACTTAATCAGACAAATCCTACCAAACGACCCCTAAGACTAGCTTCAAACGATCATTTATACTTCCAAAAAAAAAGAAGAAGATATTTTTCAGGTAATATTTGTTAACAAACTGTTTCTATATAAAATGAATAGTTTAGATGCTATCTTAACACATTGATTTTACCATTCTCAAGTCATTTTAAAGGTTTGTAAACATCAAAAATGTTATCAGATGCTACTTTCTATATATGAGGAATTACAACATTTTTCATATGTGGCATCATGATCTTTTCATGAACCATCAACTAACAGATTGCAAAGCTTTAGATTGTTTCATGTGACAACGGTCATAGAAAATGGCTGGCGATCAAAACACGCGGTTTCTCCTTTTCTGCTTCGATTTCTCTTTTCGCCCCGTCTCTAATTTCCTGAACCCTCGTGTCCCAAATTTTGTCTACTAGCTTCCAGGTTTCGTCACTAACAACTTGAGTCTGCACATGACAAAATTGCACCAAGAAAACGCTTTTTGAGGCTTAAAGCCATATGCATATACCAAATGTGGGAATTTCAACCCGTTTGGGCTACTTTTTATTTCAACGGGTCAAACATCGCTCAAATAACATTTCAAATGCATAGGAGACGCTTTGTCCAAATATTCCAATTTTTATAGACGCTTAGTGTGTAAATAACTAAATATGGTTTAAAAAAATTATATGTTTCGGTATTAATATATATCAATACTGAAACAATATAACTTTTTAACCATATTTTACGCAGAGTCTATAAAAAATGAAATTTCGTCTATATAAAAAATGATTTTTTTGGACAAAGCGTCTTTCAGGTCGACCCAGCCCATACCAAAAGCATACCCAATTAGACCCATTACCAAACCTGCACATTTTGCTTTCTCTAAGGCTCTAATAACTTAAATCACATCTATAAACTTGCACTAACCTCCATTGGACGCGGGGCACCAAAGGTTACAAAACCGACATTTCCAGGTGCAAAGGTGGCCCTACCATGAAGTGAAGCACCATGTATTCCCCACCTTCCAGCATATATAAGTGCCCCATATTCATCTACCGGGGCCACACTAGGCTGAATGAAAAAAAAAATATTAAAAATGATGGGATATGTGTGTGTGTATATATAAAGTTATGGATTTCAACTGGATTCTGATAATGTATGCATTTAAATAATGTCATATATGATGAAAATTAATGTATCAAACACTTACAAATATCAAAATGCTATATTATATGTTTGGGAAAGATGAAAATCATGCATATACATTATGCTGTAAGGGGGAAGTAATAACCTGAGATATTCGAGGGGAAGATTTGTATATGCTCCAAATTTCATCAGCTTCAATTTCTCCCTTTTCAAGTAGAATATCTGTAGCCATACAGTAAAAATGAGTTCTTAAGTAAAATTAATCGAGAATATTATATTCATTTATCAAATCGTCAATATTCCATTGTGAATAGAACAAAACAAACCTGTGATCTCTTCTACCGCAGAATAATATTCTCTCAGCACAGAATAACATTTTTCCATTGCAAAACGCATGTACTCATCCTTCAATGCTTCTAGTTTGGCTGCAAGCTATGGAAATACAAAATATATATTTTTGAATTGCCAATGAAACATGAAACGCTAAATATACATTCTTACGCGGATGACCAATTTGAGAAACTCGAAATAGCAAAATGCAGGGAAGGAGAAAAAAAAGTAAAGAATATGATGATGCAAGCTTATATCATGTGACAGAATAGAAAAACAGACACTTACATTCGGCACTAAATCACGTTGCTTTCGGTAGTATGCCTTCCCAAATGATGTCATTCCAGACTGGAGAATTAAAAATTCAGCAAGCATTGAAGCTTCTAATGTAGCCTTGGAAGATATCCAGCATAAATTGTCTAATCCAAACATCTCCTCTTCAATGACTCTGGCTATTATATTATTCGAGGGGTGGATATGAGATCGCATAGCATGCAAATAAAAAAGAGGAGGGGGAGGTATGTCGAAGAATCGAGATTAATAATATACTTACGAGCACAAGCACGGATAATGGAATTTACATAATCTGATTTCCTTTTAAACACCCGCCCTGAAATCTCTAAATAGCGCATGTTTGGTTGACTCTTAACAGAATTGATATCCGTCTGCATATGAAACAATTTCAAAATCTCAAATGAACACGACTTGATTTACCCATAACGACAGCCTAGAGTTGGCAAGATAGACCGGGCTAAGTAACGGGTCAAAGAAAAAAATTATATCTTTTTTACAAACTGGTGTCAATAATAATCCAATTTTCCATATAGAATTACTTAGGAGGCTTTATGCATTTTTAGGTCTGCGTTTACCTTCCAAGCTAATTTTGTTGATTGCCCCATTAGAAATAAAACGTAACTTGAACTGACCATCCATAAGTACATGTGTCAAAATTATGAAAGTATAACACACTTACCCCCTGGAAAGGACGGTGGGGATCTGGAAAGTAGCATGCAAGAACAGAAACAGCTGCCTCTCTATATGCTAACCTCAGTTTCAGCTCCTCAGGGACTTCGCTTTTATCTTCTTGACCTGTTTCAAAAGTTCCTTTTTGCTGCAATATAAACCATCAGTATTTGTTAATTTTAGACAAGTCTTAAATGAACGTGACATGTTTACTTTCTTTATAACTTGTAACACGTACCCTTTTCAAGGCCTCCAGAAGTTCTTCTCTTCCTATGTAGTCCATGTCCTTTCTGGCAGTCAAAATACCAGCTTCGTTCCTGTTCATTTCATTATTAGGTTCCCTCTTTCAAATTTAAAAACTAATACATTAGAGGTGACTATTTCAAGTTATGTTCTTTTAATCTCCAACAGGTAAAAAAAATAGCTTAGAAGGAAACGGGACAAATGAGCTGAACATGAACGTCCTTGTCATATTAAATTAGAAAAATATTGAAATAAATATTTTTTGTAATCATATGACACCCTTATCATTTGTTAAAATATTAAAATTATGGAAAGAAGAAAAAGTTGTGTTTCAGATCAACTCAAGCCTTGCTGTTCCATTTCAACCGACACCACCGAATCACCCGTTCTGGCCTATTACCCAACTGGTCCATTATCGACATCTATAATACGTCAACGGAGTTATAGACTTACAGTATATTCTGCAGTTCTGCTCCAGTAAAATCTTCAGTTTTCTCTGCAATTTCCAGCAATAAGGTATCCTTCTCGTCCTCGGAACGAAAGAATTTGTTTTTCGCATGCACCTAAAAATATCAAACTTATAAAGTCACCACATTAAAATTTATTAAAGTGGATAGTGAAGACGGGAATGTATACCTTCAATATAGCAAATCTACCATCTTTAGAGGGCAGACCAACCCTAATAATCTTATCGAAACGGCCTTTCCTCAAAAGAGCAGGATCAAGAATATCCAGCCTATTGGTTGCCCCAATAACTAACACCTACATAGTACATACCCCACCCCCCCTCCAAAGTGGTTAGCTTGTGCAGGACAACAAACTCTTCCTATCAACTATAATGGAAAAAGAATCAGTACTTGAGATGTTGACTCTTTGAAACCATCCATTTCTGTTAATATTTGAAGCAGCCCTTGTTCCCTCTCTGCACCACCCTATTATTAAGTATATAGTTGGTCAAATTATGAATGTTGAATAATAGCATTATATAGTCAATGAAAAAGGAAGCAACAGCAGTTATAAGAGGTGTGAGCATATGACTATTGAAACCTGCTTACAATATCAATCCTCATTTTCACAATGAGAGAGTAAGGTGTTAAAACATCATTTGGAGGTTGAAAGAAAGTATGGTTACCGTACCCCGCCAATGTCAGGGCCACCACGTTTGCTACCAATAGCATCTATCTCGTCAATAAAAATGATTGAAGGAGCGAATGATCTGGAACTAGCAAAAAGGTCCTTTACACGAGACGCTGCAACTCCAACAAACATCTGCATATAACTTCCAAAGTTACCCATGACTCTGCTACCTTAACTATTTAGTTATGAATGGGTTTATGCCTAATCTCAAAAAGGTCAAAGTTAAACACATCAAATAAAAAATTAAAAAGGAAACAGGTCAAATGGACCAAACCTAGCCCAAGGAGTAGTTTTAATGGATAATATCTTTTAAAAAAATTAGATATAAAGAATAAGTTATTATTGAACAAATATAGTTTATGTGATGATATTTGACACAGAGTTACGGTGAAGGAACTCTCGTGTTGACCTGTGCCAACGAATGACACAATTTTGTCCGACTTGCTCATTTTGCCTCCTCCAGAACTAATTTATATAAAGTGAAAATGGTGATATAAGGTTTCTGACCTCAACAAAATCAGTGCCATTGGCTGCGAAGAAAGGAAGACCTGCTTCACCAGCAATAGCTTTCGCTAGAAGGGTTTTACCGGTTCCAGGAGGACCATGAAGTAGGACACCCTTAGGACAGTATATGCCTTTATTTTGGAATTCTTCTTCATTCTTTAGTATTCTAACAATCTCTTGCAACTCCCTCTTTATATATTCCTGTCCAGCAAAATCATCAAAGGAGACACCTGTTGTCTCTTCCGCTGATATAAACTTCGCCCTGCAACCATTTTGATACATGCACATATGAATGGGTCGATTATCGCAACAAGGGGATGGTTGATTGATTCATAAGGATTGAAGCAGTTACCGACTCTCGCCTAATGATCCAAGTGCCTGGTTTTTTATTGGCTGTCGTCTAATCTTTTTAGGTGGGCTTCCCAAATCACAAGGAATTAACTTTGCATATATCGGTCTCATTATATTATCAATCCATACGTACAATCCTATTGCAAGTGCAAGTCGCATTGACCACACAACAATAGTTGCAATACTCGAGTAGACTTCTGTATTCAAGTTAACAACATCCACATTCACCACTTGTTGATGCAACTTTTGCCAAACTTCATTCCAGCTATCAACAGGCATACGATCAACAATATGCCTCCGAAACACAACTTCCTTTTTTGATTCCCCATCCTTATAATATGGTAGAATCACTGCAAACAAACTCAAGGTTTTAGGAAAGACTAAAAGAATTAAACTACTGATCATGTCTTTCTAGAAATCTTGCAACTTGTCCCTACTGTAACGCCAAAAAGATAAAAATAATAATCGCAACAAGTAATTCATATGAGTAGCAAACAAAATTGAGAAATTTAACTATATGTGGTGGATATATCGTCAATCTAGTAGCACAATGATGACTAAATGCATTTTACAAACATCAGATAGCTGTTTATCAAATCCTAAAATAAAAAACATAATCTTATATGATAGAAGGGATACTGGTCAAAACCCCCCATATAATGTAGCTCCTAAGTTGTGGTGCATGTATTACACATACCCAACTTGCCATTTAAGCATTCCTTATAAGAGGTTTTTTCAAGTTGCAAGTGTTGGTCGAGATGTCAAACGGCTCAATTTATAACAGTTCTCTAGCAACAAATATCATACAAGTATGTATATAACAATCATCCTATCTTTATGCTTTTTTTAAGAAATAAGTAGTATATATCGTTTCGAGATAACCATCATGAGATCGTGAATACAACAAAGGTGTTTGGAAATTGGATGTGCGTGGTCATAGTGATCATCATTACGACTTGAACCATCATGAGATCGTAAATACTAAATCTCACATTTATCTCAATAATCAATTTCCTTGGAGCTACTCCTTGTTGGTAAGCAAAAATATTGAGAGGCTAGTGGCATATGGAGGAGCAAGTTAGCAACATGTGCAATTTTGGCCAAAACAGAGCATGTCTACAAGTAGTTACATCACAGACTTCTAGGTGATAAAAAGGGTCATTCTCACACAAAATTAGTTTACACCAAATCATAGCCTACAAAATGCATCACCGAAACACAAGTCCGATTCTTCTTGATTAAACTCATTTCCACAAGGAGTAGCACTTAGAACAATGGGTTAATTTGGTTTTAGTGCTAATGGGCCAACAAGTAAATTTAAAGCCTTAATCCCACTATATAATCAAGTTTTCAAACCTCCAAAACCATTGTATTCAAGAAAAAATAAATGGACCATTTCTATAATTTAGTTCTTATTATCATATTTAATATAATAATATTTATAAAATTCCCCAAAAAAGAGAAAATGTGAGAAGGTCAACCCAACATGAGACCTGTTTTAAACGGTTTGTTTTACCACCTATGCTATTCACCTTTAAATGTTTTAGGTAAAAGAATGTTGTGCACCATAGTGTATGATAAATTGTATTGGCCATTGGGTCTAAAATGATAGAATAGTACACCTAAATCTAATATGTATGTGTGTGAGAGAGAGAGAATGCAAATATAGGTGCCTCCTCTAATTTTCATGTCATAAATAAAGTATCTAACATAACCTTCTCCTGCTGGCTACCGAAGTTGATTTTGTAGAAAAGCCGGCTAAACAGGATATTGCTTTCCCGGTAGAATATACATAATTTTAAATTCACAGTATTATGTGTATGTGATAGGCAATACTAGAAAAACAAATTCCAAGACTTCAATTCTTACTAGCCCTCAACGTTTTACAATAGACTCTATTAACTCGCATGAAAATTTGGGTTTCAGCATGTTGACATAAAAACCTAAACAATCACCAACAGGCAACAAGGAGAGTTAACCTGATACAGTCTGCCCATAATTTGAGTACTCCATATATTGAACATTATTTGAATTCAGGAGCCTTAAGAATTCACTATACTCAATCTTGTGTGAATTTTCAGGGTCCCACTCTGTTCCCCTTAGTTTTTGCTGCATAGTCAATAAAGCTCTGCTCCAGTTTGAAGCCATGACAAGCTGCCTTTCTAACTGCGTGTTTGCTTTTCGATCAAGCTCCTCCAGTTTATTTATCCGCTCTCTCTCGGTCTCCTTCAGCTTCTGAAAAACAGTCAAGCAAAAATGTATTGTCAGTTATGGGAAGGTTCTAATAAAAAGATTAAAAATCGTAAAAATAGTATGAAGAACATCTGGAGCAATGATCAAGTAAAACCAATGGCTAAGATGAGGCAGTGGTAACTTCGTAATTAAATGTGTTTTAGTTATGGCTGGGAGGGGGGCAAAAGGGGAGAAGCCACAATTGTTGATTTTTTATCTTGTTCCGTCATTTTTAAATGCATATAACTATAATATACTTCATCATTTAAAAAAAGAAAAAGAAAAAGAAAGAAAGAAAACATTATACAATAAAATCAAACATTTTTTTCTTTAGTTTGAGTATATTACTTTTATAGTTTAAATTGAAAGTGTTGATGAATTGGTGTGTGAGTGTGTCTAACTAGAGTGCCCACACACACAGTGTGACTACCCCATACAACAGTGAGTCAGCCCCATGTGCCTTCTCAGCCAGATTTTTAGGTTTTTCGTTGCACGCAATTATCCCTCCCCTATGGGACATGAGCCACGAGTCACGCCCTTGTGACGTCTCACACTTCTCACAATTTTTAACATTTTTCTAGTCGAACCACACCACCCCCTTATTGTTACTAGGTACAAACTCAGGTATAGCTGGTAAAACTTTTCCTTTGCCTTCATAACTTCATTACATGAACCAATTCATATTATCTAAGGCACATATCTTGCAAACAAACGAAATGAAAATTTTATTTCTAGTTCAAATATATATGTAAGAAGACTTGTTATAGTAGCAAGTCCTTTTAAAAGAACTTATTATGGCAATGCATACACAGGTTGAAAATCCCAAATCCCAAAAACATACATGGACCAGTTATTAACGGCTGCCATGTCAGGAAACCAACGTATAGAACTATAGATGACATGTGACAGTAAGTAAAAAAATGCAACATCCAGGCTCCAGCAAGTGCAAACGTTAACCAATACATTGGTGTCAACAATGACAATAGGCTTCTCAAAATAATTACTCCCCACTGTTTTCAGTGAGAACAGATACACCCTATGATTTTTGAGGTTAAACTTGGTACTTCTAAAGTTTATAACTTCTTGTTACAAACTTAACACCAACATCGTATCAGTATTACGATGATTTCAAACTTGAAAACAAGTTAATTAACAAAACCAACCCCTTTGTTATTCCAATCTAAGTGACTTTTACAAAAACATAGTTAAATATCATAATTTGATGCATTGTAACACCACTGTTGACTTATCGTTTCATAAGTCAAACCTACTATGTAGTTCAATCAATAGCATAAATTTACACATTTGAAACCTAGAGATGATAAAGTGTAACCTAAATACTGATTCTAAAGGCACATTCAATCACTTGATACCCTCCCTAAGTCCTAACTAATCTTTAATAGATCGAACTACAGCACGAGATTTTTTTTTCTTTTTTTGAAGGGACAAACCAGCAACTTTTTCTATTCAATCAAACGAACTTACAAACTTACAAGGAAAACGGACAAATAAAAACAATAACCTAGACCCCTATATATAGTTCACCACAGCCCACTTTGTTTTCTCACTCCTTGTTCGCACAGCGGCATACCAAAAAAACAAAAAAAGGATAGGATTAGAATCGATGACTTAAGCCCTTGCGCTATTCCCCCGTGATCGCATCGTAGATAACAGTCAGAGTAGGTACGCTTTCTATTCTCTTTATATTATATATAAAAATAGATAAGAAAGGAGGGGGGAATCAATGCCCGGGGGTACCTACCGCTTCCAATTCAATCTCGTTCTTATTAAGTTGGAGATTTAAATAGATACTCCTATCCTGTCCGATCGTTGTGGCAAGCGAATCTATTGAGAGAGAAATTGAGCCGCTAAGCTCAATATGAGTTCTAGTCTTGCTGAATAGTGAGATGATGTCACGAGTCACGACGGAAGCTTCACTTCAAGCTAATGCGTAAATTAGAGAGACTTTCAATATGCTAAAGTGCAGTGGGTTAGCTTTAGTTTGCCTGGTCTAGTATTGATGCATGCAATAGGATTTCTAGTCTTGCTATATATCCGAGCTTGTTCCCCTCTATACTAGGCGAAGATCGGAGACTAAACACAAATCATCAATTCCTTTGGGATTGAGTTTGGAAATGACTTATTGGATTTTTGAAAAATTTTGAAAAAGCTAATAAGTCATCAATTCCTAAACCTACCTATTACAATTCAATTAACTAAAATAAATCAACTTTAATTAGTAAAAGATATTAAAATAAACCTTCACTAATGATTCAAGATTAACCTTCAAATACACCTACAATTAATAAAAAAAACTGATACCAGAATACTGAAACACTTAAATTACTAAAATACAAAATGTAATATACCTCGAACAGCTGCAATGACTCTGAATCCTCCTCCTGCTGCTGCTGCTGTGAAGAAGAAGAAGAAGACACAGGAGAATTGGAAGCCTCAGAAGCCCTAATTTTGAGTTTATTGTTTCCATTATAAGAAAACTGTGTGGTGTTGAGGCGTAATTTAGTGAATTTAGTGAAGAAGACATGGGGAGATGAAGATAAGGGATAGGGTTTAACTAGGGTTTTAGTAGTAGTAGTAGAAGAAGGGTATACAGAGGCCATTTGTAGACAGACTTCTTTGTTGTTGTTATTGTTATCGTTGATAGCGATGAAGATGTTTTGTGACCAATTGCATATGATTTTGTCACACAGAAACGAAGCTTGGCAAGGACGGGGTTGGAAGTTGTTCGGACCTGGACTCACCTTCAAGATATGCTTGTCTAAAATGTCATTTCGTTTATGAAGTTTGGCCACTTCTACGACTTTCGTCCAAAAGTTTATTTTTTTTTTTGCATCTGGTTTTTAAGGTTTCTAAATCTTGCCGTTTTCATCCAACTCATTGACTCCATCGATTTTTTCTGTTAACTTTTTATAAAAAGACTAAAATACCATTATTTATATAATTTTTGTTTTAAAAATAAATCTTTTATAATAATAGAATATATATATATATATATATATATTCTCTCTTTCCTGCGTCTCTCCTCTCTTTACTCTCTCTCTCTCTCTCCGTAAATCTAAACAACAAAGCTCCACCATTACCATCTAAACACTAGCTCACTATCACTGTCACCCCTAACCCACCACCACCAAATCCTCCACCACCCTTCACATGACCGACCGCCATTTGTCTCTAGATCTATGGAATCTGAGGCCGATTCACCACCAAACACTAGCCTTCGTCATCACAGGAACCATGGCGCAACCCCTTCTTTCTCTCTCTTCCATCACCGTCGCCATCATCTATACTTACCCCACTACTATTGCCGGAAACCTCGAATCACAACTTACACCTAACCCTCACTACCTTATAAGTCTCAAACCCCCCGTCTCCGTTGTCAGTGAAGCTAAGAACACAACCATTGCCCCTTATATAGGGGAAAAGAAAGGTCGTGATTGTCGATATCAAATCCCACAACTTCATCACCAACGAGAGTTGATTAGAGAACCGTCGGCAAATGTGTTCCCTTCTCTCTCTAATCCTGCATTCTTTCCCCCTCTCTCTCAGCTTTCTCCACCGACCGAAGACGGTGTAAGTTTCCAACGTTAGTGCTTGTTTTTCTTTTGAAAAAATGTGAACTGTCTTCAAGGATGATGGCGATGTTGATTGACAGTGTGGATCACTGGTGGTTTTATTTTTGTGGATATAATCTATTCGAAGATAGAGAAGAGGGAAGGGGTAGGGAAGGGGTGGATGGGTATATTGATATTTACTATTATTATAAAGACGAAATTGCCTCTTATTTAACGGTTAAATATGGATGAGGTTAGTGAGTTGGATGAAAACGGCAAGATTTGAAAACCTCGAGGAACCAGATGCGAAAAAATAACCTTTTGGACAAAAGTCGTAAAAGTGGTCAACCCTCATGTACGAAAATGGCATGTTACTCTTTTATTTATTTAGTCTTGACGACTTGTACGTGGTTACTTACTCGCAAAAATAGTTGTGTTAGAAAAGCATGTCGAAATGAAAAATCTTGAATTTTATAAAACATCATAGTTTGAAGGTTGTCCTAAAAACAACGAAACCATAAAGCAACTGTAAATGCTTGGATGATCATGCTTCTTCGATGAATTTTACGTTATCATGAAAACTCAGTTTTAATGAACTTTATTTCGAAACGTAGATGAAAATAAGTATGTCGTAACAACACGTTCAGAAATTTGTTAAACATCATTTTTTAGGGTTAAAAGAGAAAAATAAAATATCTGCAAACTTAATTATAAACAATTAAATATTAAAAAGCTAAATAATGAAAGTTAAAAATAGGTCTAAGAATTAATTGTACGGTTAGTCCATGTGGTATGTCCATATAACGACTTTGTTACATATTTATTGGAAACTACACAATTTGTCCGAAGTTATGCATAAACCTAGCATGGTTGGTCCGTGAATGAACCCACAAACTAGCCATGTACTTAATTAGGGTGTGCATCGGTTTAGAACAGGGCAAAACCGAGCTGAACAAAAAGCAAATTAGAACCGTTAAAAGCTAAATATAAAAACCGGAAACGAACCGTATAAAAACTATCAGTTCGGTTCTTAAACGGTTATTGTGTAAATTGTTATGCCATAACCGGTTGTCAATTAGATCATAAAGTTAACAATGAAATAAAAGTCAGGTTTGATAATTTTGCAGTGATTGATAATTTTGACACTACAAATAATGCGTGTCATGCATTACTAATGTCAAATGTTACACTACATCATTGCTCAAAGCCTCAATAGTCCAATACATAGTATAAGGCAACTCGTGCGCCTCATAAATGGTTTTGTAAGTGTTGGTTCCCAATTTAAGCTATTTTATTTCCCTTTATCGGGCTTTATATGTTTATGGAAGTTACTTGATTTGAATAGAACTCATAACTGAACAAGTTTGTTAGATGTTATATACCTAATATGACTTGAACAATATTCTTTATAAAGATTAATTCGGCAAACCAAGACTGTGGATAGTCAACCTACATACTACTTGGAAAAGCCCACTAAATTAATAGGTTAATATAAAGTTTAAATCCAACCTGGTTCTAGCGGTTCTTTAAGCGGATCCGTCGTTCCAAAACTAAACGAACAAGCAACCGTCTTCACCAAATTTAAGACCTTGAACCAGACCCTAAATAAGAGAATACAATTCGGATCTTTGGTTCTGACAATTCGAAAACGTGAATTGCTCAGCCATACTTAATTTTAAAAATTATTAAACTCATCTATGGCTAGGGACTAACCACGTTACGTTTATACATAACTTGAAACTAGTTGTGTATTTTCCAACCAATATGTATTTAATTCGCGATACCATAGGGAGTAACCGCGTAATTAACTCTAGGTCCAAATAGCAGTGTTGGAAAGCATAGCACCTCGCCAAGCTTTATGATGGGGAGTAGGGTTGTAATCGAGCCGCCCCGAACTAGGTTGAGCTATAGCTTGAACTTAAATGAGCAGACTCAGTTTACATACAAGTCTCATGTTTATGATTTGAACAGTAAAATTTGACGCAATGTTGATATTATATGTGGGTTTTGAAAATTAAGGCTTGGTTGAAGAAGATGAAGAGGGAAATGGTGGGAGGGGGTAGGGTGTTTTGTGTTTTTAGAAAAAATGGTCCCACTCAAAACGGTTAAACTCTAATTATATTTCTTTTAATGCTTAATATATTTTTTCTTAAGTGTAAGGGTAATTTTGAAAAGGTTGGGAATAAAGGTGAAACTTCACCAAACCACATAAACTATTCTTGCATTTTTTACTAAAGTATTAATATAAATATAAATATAAAATAACTCGTATGGTTTACTTTTAATTTAATAAACCCCATATTTATAAATTATTATATTACTATTATTATCATCATCAATATTATTATTCAAACCCAATTGAGTTACGATTTAACATGTACACCGTTACGGCGTGCATGGTTCAATTAAGTCTAATACTTATGTGGTTTACCAATACCGCCACGACGTGCTTCAATTTTTACACAAGGTTTCGGATATTGCCTACATTTGCTATCACACATGGAAATTCTGTCGTTTTATGTTTTGGTATATGTTTTGCGGCAACATTTTTAGCTCTATTTTTTGTTCAATTTAACAGTCCCGTCGCAATCTATGGATTCTAAATGCTTGTTTGTTAAAAAAAAAAGGGAAATACAAATGATGGTCAACGAATTTGGTCTATATTGTATCATGGCGTTTATGGAATGTTAGTTCAAGAAATTGCCAAAAGTTCGAATTTTTAGTGAAATTGAGTTAGCCTGGTAAACAAATAAAAACATAGCAAATTTAATCATAGCTAATTACAAGAATCAAGCCTAGAAACAAGTTTTCTCTCATTGGTTAACTGAACCATTTTATACAATTAACCATTCAACACCAAAATTAACCCAACATGTAGGTTTTACATTTCAATAGCCAAAACTTTTGGTTATGGGTTAAAACAGAACTGCGAAAGAACTATCGAAAAAGAACATCTTTTATTATATAACCCCAAAAGCGAGTTTACGAGGCACCCTTTCAGTAACAGCAATCAAGATTAGTAAAATTGACCTCAAAGTTGGACTGAATCAGCGGGCTCGAGCCACAAATGCCAAAGAAGCAGCCGCTGCTAAAAGGGTCGTTGCAGATGACACCATTGTCCAGAACCCCTTCTCCTTTTCAGCAGAGGTTTTAACCTGCTCAAGTTGCATCTTCATCTCTTCTAATCTACTCTCTTTATCTCTGAAAGCTTTCTTAATCGCGTCAATCCTTGCTACATGCTCTTTTATCCCTTCTTCCACACCATTTTCTTGATCAAGATCACCGTTTCCATCACACGCCATCACTGTTTTCTTCAAGATATTCAAAACCTTGTTTGCGTTAGCTTCGGCTGCATTGAGTTTACCGTCGTATTCTGTTCTACTTTCAGTAAATCTTGCTTCTAGATCAGCCACTTCCTTCGCCAACCCTGCACATCGATCTTCCAAACGCTTCTTTTCTCCTAAATGTTCCCCATTTTCTGCTGTCAAAGTTGCTAACTTCTCGTGCAGATCTTCCATTTCCTTCTCCATTCCTTTAATCGTCTGTTTAAAATCATCTGCTATGGCTTGTTGATCATTAAGTTGCTTAAGAGCTTCATCTCTCTCCATTGCAGCTTGATCAAACGACAATTTGTACCCTCCTGCTTCAACCTCTAACTCCTTAACTTTCTCAGTTTGTTCGGCACTCGACATCTCCAGCGATGAAACCATGTCTTTAAACGCGCTTAACTGTTCGTCTTTCTTAGCAATTTCACTCTCCCTTTCTATCTTCACATTCTCCAATTCGGTTTTTTCTTTAACAATCTCATCACACGTTAGCTTCTGCTGCTGCAACTCTTTCTTGGCATCCTCCAAATCTTTAGCAGCCAAACTCTTTTCATTATCCAAATGCTCAATACGCCTTTCTATTTCCTTCTTTTCTTCAACCAATTTACTGACTTGAATCTTCCTCTCCTCTTCATTTTTTGAACTGGCAGCGTACTTCTTCTCCAAAACAGCATATTTCTCTAGCAATGCTCCCTCCTCGATTCGCATATTCTCTACCAACTTCTTGAGCTCATCCACTGAAGTTTTCAACTCCGAATTCTTACCTGAAAGAATTCAAAAGAACCGAACAACTGCATTGTTAAATTGTTGTTTCTCCTGTACTAAGTACTAACCAACTAATTACAATGATAAACATTAATAACCATTTACCATCCTCAAACTAGAGATAAGGCTGTCTACATTTTACCCTCCTCAAACCCTACCTTAGCATTTGCTATTGGTGGGATTAACTGAGTATGACGATGATGATGATAATGATGATATTCAAACTAGAGATAGAATCCCAATTCTATGAGCCCAAGATTCTTTTTCATGTTTCTCTTATCTCACGCATTCGTATTCTATTTCTTATTTTAAAAAGCTAATTGCAAAAAAAAGGCAATAACAATAATAAAACTTATGCGTAATTTCAATCATATTTTACCTCAAAATATCATTTTATAATTCATATATTCATATATCTTCAGTTCTCCATCACTAACTATTTAATATTTCTTTTATTCAACCCAAGCCATACACATGTTTCTAACCTAATAATAACTAACAAACACATTCAACGATAAACGACAAATCAAATAACAATAACTACAACAAATAACATTACCATCTAGTATAACCTTCTCATCCGCCATCACCTTCTTCTCTCCACTTAATTTCGCAATCTCCCCTCGCAACTCCTCAACCACACGATTCGCCTCAACCAAACTCGCCTTAACATCCTCCTTCTCCTTAATAACCAACTCAATTCGCCTCGCACTTTCCACATTCTCCGTCTTCAACCTCTCACATTCCCCTTTCAATTCCCCAACCTCTTTCACAACCCTACCTTCCTTCCCCTCCATTTCCCTAACCCTCTCTACCAATCTATCCACCTCTCGAATTCGCTCATCCAACCGCGCCTTAATCGCATCCCTCTCAATACCAACCCGAGCCGAAACGCCTCTTTCCTCATCAATCTTATTCAAAACCTCATCTAACTGTCTATTCAAATCCCTAACTTCCAATTCCTTCTCTTTTACAAAAACCATCACCACTCCTTTCTCTATATCTAACCTAATCGCCTGTTCGGTTAATAAACTCATTTCTGATTTTAATAACTCGTTATCCATTACTGACTGAGTCAACTCAGTTTTCAAATAACCGTTAGATTGAACCAAAGATTCAAGGTGTTCACGATTCTCTTTGGTTTCTTTGAGTAAGAGTGTGTTGAGTGATTTAAGGCTATTAACCTTTTCAGAAACAGTGTCTGCATTAATATTATTATTATTATTGTTATTAGTATTATTATGTATGGATTTGTGAGGGTTGTTTTCTTGTTGGTTGTCAGGACTCTGAATGGCCATTGAATATGGATTGGAGATGAGGGGTTTGGAATGTATTGACGGTGAATGATATGTGTGGTTTGGGATAAGGAAATAATAATAATAATATTGTTAGGGTTTTAAAATGAAGGGTTTATACTTTATTGATCCTGGTATCAAGAAATGCATGCACCGGATTCAAGGGGGAGTGATAATCTATCTATATAATAATTGAGGTGAGATTGGGTTGAATGGAAGCTTTAGAGAGTGTTTGAGCTATCCATTTTGTATATGGAGCTCCAACTAATTGACTATAAATACTCTTTTCTAAACATAATATCTACACTACATTCTTCCAACCAACCTTCATCCTTCTTCTACAATCCTTCTTCTTCTTTTGCATTCTTCATTCTAGGTATGTATCCAACCAACCTTCATCCTTTTTCTGAAAGCATCACATGAATCAGAATAACCATCGCACATCCATAATTCTTTTTGCAAACCTTTGATGATGTTCGATATGTAAATGGTTATAAACAGTGTCCGATTCATTCTTAAAACACATGATATTTTTTGTGTTCATTCTTTAATCATCTTTCTGTCGGCCGTTTCAGAAACATAATTGTATGAAATACAATCGGCATTATAACCTATAATGCAGAAATATTACAATTAGAACTTTCTTGCTTTACTTATTGTTATAGACTTATTACATTGGCCGAAGATTTATTATATATTTACTTTGTTGCATTATCTCTAACGTTTGGATTTTTTCTCATTTGATTAAGGACTATCATCCAAAGATAAATATAAGTAATGGCTTATCACAAAGGAGATCAATTCTTCAAAGTCATGCATGACCCTTCCTCAAGAGTTTTGGTATGATAATAATTTTTCTGTTCATAATTATCTTTTTTATCTTGAAGAAAATGATTATTAATTGTCTTAACATTTTTCTTAATGTTTAATCCAGACATTGCCGACAGTTATGAACACATTTTTGGTCTCTAAAAACGTCCACAACCATGTCGTTAAACTGGCCACATACAAAGGACAATCTTGGTTGGTTTTATTAGAATTGATCAATTCGAAATTACAAGTTAGTAATCAAGTCAGCATCAATACATTTGCTAATTTTTCTCCACTTTATAACCTTTCCTTATCAATTACGAAATCAATTCCCAATACTATGCCATTTAAAATCTATTGTCTTTTAATTGAGATTTAATACAGTCAAAAAATTATGCTAATTTGGAAAACAATTACGAAAAATATGTGCATCTAATTTATCAATTACGAAATATATGAGATTCAATAAGCCATTACAATAAAGTTACACATACCGAACTTTGAAGAAGCTTTTGACACCCGATTGTGGGTATCTTACAAGTTGAATATCTCCATTCCTTAATCATAGGAAGATCCACATCTTTGATAGGTTCAAAAAGTGATTAGTACATGTTGTCCTATCTTTTGCAATCAAGACTAAGTGTCATCATATCTCCATTGATTGATACTATAAATAAATGTAATAAGTTGTTATAATTTTCAAAAAAAAAATATAGTACAATTCAAATATATGTACGCAAATAAATGTCAATTCTATTTACTTATATGGTTTTTTAATGATTAATGATTAAATTACTAAATCAAGTCAAAAGCAATGGCCAATATTTTGTCAATGATTGATTGGCATATAATTAATGACATTAAATAAATCAATAATTGATTCTAATTCCTTAATAAGTAAACGAAAATTCTGTAAATTATAAATTCAAATTAATATCATTTGACTAGGAATATGGTTTTGCAAAGATTAATAACCTTAATCAATTCGTAAATCAATTACGGATATTTTGACAATTATTGATTCTTATCTAATTATTGACATTAAATAACATTAATGTATTTACATATTAGTCGCTTATTCCTTGATTAACAAGATTGAATGTCAATGATTGATTGCAATGATTGATTGTTAGACAATTAATGACATTAAACAAAATATAAATGGTACACGTTACTCGCTTAAAATATGTCGATATTTTAAGAAAGTAATTACAACATTTCCTATTTGACGAAATGACTTAATTCCAATAATCAATTTGTGTTGACATGGTAGTCGCTTACTCCTTGATTATATCCTTAAAATATGTCGATATTGACTAAATTCCAATAATAAATTTTAATTTACATGTAGAACGCTTATTGACAAAAGTTAAAGGCAAAATTTATGTCCACTTTATAACATTTCCTTATCAAAATAATGCTTATAAATAAGATGCAATAGAATGCATTTCGTACAATCATTCGAAAATTAACATGGCTGCAGTTGAAGCACAAGCGTTTACCATGGTTAACCAAGTTGATGTTAACAGAAATGATGTTTCTTTAAAGCTAAAGATTCTTCGTGTTTGGCGTCTACCCGACCGTCGCAATCCTAAAGACGTTTACTCAATTGAAATGATCCTCACTGATGAAAATGTAATTCACAAAGCCATTTTATTGTTATATGATTCTATTTGCATATTTCTAATATTTACTACACACTACTATTTTAATATAGATAGTAATATTTTATGTTTGATTTATATAGTCTTATATTTCATTGCATATATTATTTATGCAAAAAATACATGTTTCGACTAACAATATTCATATTTTTTTGTCAACTATTAATTTACAGGGTGACAGGATTCAAGCAAATGTTTTCAAGCGACTGTTTTTTAGATTTTCGAGGTTTTTGAAAGAAAATGCAAACATTATTTTAAGAAATCCGGAATTGGGGTCAATTCATCCAAGTACAAGTTTGCATCAAACCCAAACAAACTGTGCTTGAATATGAACACACTTATTTGTGACGTCAATGTCGATTTTCAAGGTCCAGACTTTGGGTTCTCTTTTGTCCCTTATCAAAAAATTCTGGACAAGGATGTTGATGAAAACGCCACAATAGGTATGAATTGTCATTTGAGTAATAATTTGAATCAAATTCTAAACATTAACGGTATGATAAATAATGAACTTACATTATTGTTTGTTTTTCTATTATTATATAGATGTCATCGGACATGTTAACAAGTTCTTCAACAATGATGATAAGGATAAAAAGGCTGTCGCTGGTAAGAAGAGGTTAACAATGGAAATCCAGGATATCGAGTATGTATTGGTTTAATGCTTTGAATTTCATACAACTTACAAATAACGTAATATATGCTTTGTCATTAACACTGAAATAACATTTTCTTTTTAAAGGGGTTTGAACATTTATGTAACATTGTGGGATACTTATGCCATGGAGATGTCGAAATATGTGGCGACTCTACTTTGGTGTATTTCCTTTGGGTTTAATAAACAATCAAATAATCCGATAAATTGTCATGTGATACTTTTTGACCCATAAGATGCTTAAACTATATTTAATTATTTTGATTCTTAGTGTTATGTGCATTCCGTTAGAATAAATTGTTCTTCTAATATAATAAATTGTTCTTCTAATATTTTATTTTTTTGTTTTGTTAACCTATATTTAACCACTTTGAAAGTTAATGTTAATGTTTATTTGCATTCCGTTAGTATTAATATGTTATTATTGATTTCAGTTATTTTTTGTTTTTAAATCACGTCAAATCAAACATTTGTTTATAGGTATATCTATTATCGTGTTACATTAAACCTTTTTGATAATATTTTGCATGCAACCAAAATCCATACGAATTGTATTACGTAACTTTCAATAAATAAGATAAATTGTGTACTACAATCTTTAAAGAATTTTTTTTCATTTTACTTGTGGATGCACCGTGTGTCCACACGGGGACTCTAACCTAGTATTCATCTATGAAAGTAATGAGATATGTTAGGCGTCCACGTTATTCTACACAGCATGGATGAGCACATAGAGCCGAATACCGATTCTGTCCCGTCCCGATCCCGTACCGAACCGATACCGAATCGAGGGTGTTCGGTATCGGTATCGGTACCCACATTTAGAGGTTTTCGGTTTCGGTATTATTGGTATCGGTACGGGATCGGTATGGTATCGGTATATTAAGGTAAAATACCGATACTGTACCGTACCGCATGTTTTCGGTATCAGTATCGGTATTGGGTTTTGTGAAATTTCGGTATCGGTATTTTCGGGATCGGGATCGGGATCGGTTGGCACCGATACCGTCCCGAGCTCATCCCTACTGCACAGTATAAAATTAATAAGAAGGGTGACAAAATAGATCACAAAATGTAACTTGATGGGGCACAAAATATAATAGAATGTTGAGGAAAAAATACACCATAAATTATTAAAACGACATAATGATGAAAATAATAAATGAGATATAATGTCACATAAAAGACACGATGACACAACACAAATTCTAAAAACTACAAGCTAAAAATCCAAAAAAGAAAAATCGAAAACCTAAGATCATAGGGTTCGATGGGACGGTTTCCATGTCACTTGAATGAGATTAATCAGAGTTCGTTTGATATCTTTCATACAACTTCCTATTTTTTTTCATTGTGTATTTGATCCTAACCATATATCTTATTCTTAACTTTTTAAAGAATACATTTGCGTTGCGTGGTGGAAATTGTCACACCCCGACAGCGCACAGCGGAAAGCAAGTCATGAGGTAACAGAAGTTGTTACCACAAAGTTTAGCAAATCACTTATGGATACGTATGGACATCTTGCAACCACCCTCTAGTCCAACACATTTAAGTTTCCGGTCTAAGAAAGTTTAAAAACATGTCATAACCAAGGTAAAACAAAGTTACATAACCATTGTTTTACAATTTATTTAAAATAAAACATAGTTTTCAATGTTTTAGGGTCCCAAAATCATGTCCATCGTAGTGCCTACTAAACCCACTCTCAAAAACCCCTAAGCATCAGTACCTAAAAAACATGCTTAAAAACATCAAGTAGACTAGCTAGGTCCAACAAGTATGATTTAAACAATAAGGCTCTTAATCAAGCCATGACTTTTCTTCCCAGGTTTGACCTCTCCTAGACAGGGGCGCAGCTTAGTTTGGGCGGGAAGGGGCGCCCCCCCTGAATTTTTGCCCAGAAGTTCCGATTATATAGTATTCGTATAGAAATTTTTGGAAAATATAGGGTTTCGACCCCCCGAAACAGATTTTCGACCCCCTGAAACTAGTGACTTCCGACCCCCGGTGACTTCCGACCCGCCGAACCTTCGGGTCAAGCTTCACCACTGCTCCCAGAGGAACTTTTTAAAGATTATGTTCTTCCCATAAGACAACGTCTACTGAACAGGAAATGGGGCGTCAACCCAATAGATCTATTAACACAACTACGACTCTAACCAAGAGCTAATGATTAAGAATGCAAGGAAGGTGTCCTCCCAAAGGGACTGGCGAGGCGTCCCACACACACGCCGTGCACCGATCCAAGGCCATCAAATGTTCTACAATTCTAGTCCAACTCATCATACTAGCATGTTAATCCCCCGATTGTAAAAACGTTAAAAAACATTTAAAAAGAAAAAGGGGGCGTAAAACTCACCTCAACGTAGCAAATCACGCAATCTTCTAATCCAAATCACAATCCTTATCTTAACTACACCCTAAAATCCATAGGGTCATTTTAGCAATCATTCTAAGTCTAATCAAGTTATTCACCAAACTTCCTCGACTTAGTTTATCAAAAAGATTTAAATTTTCATTAACCCTTAACCTATCGACCGATTGGTGACTTTGACGATTGGTTAAGTTTTAGACTTCGCGTGCATATATTTAGCATTAAACCACCTATTTCCTTAGGTCCACACTCACACATTCACGCATACATTATTTCATGTTAAATGCCACATAATTTATCATAATCAACCTATCATAACATACTAATAAATCAAAGTTACACTAAGCACGATAGAACACATTCAAGTAATTTCCATATCAAGCAAGCTTCCAATGCCTCATGTTAACCTATGAAAATCCTATAAACTTAATCTGGACCTATAATATGCATATAAACCATAAACAAGTCCAATTTGCTGTTCTAAATCAGCCACAAAATCTAGCCATTATATGTCTTAGAAATCGCATTTCGGCGACTTTCGCGACATAGTTTTGTACTGTAAACACTCGTTATTAGAGTAAGCATATTATACACCTTAAATAATGACTTTCATACACATTTTGACACTAATCAAGCTGTTTTATATCAGACCTGAAGATTAGTGTCCTATACGCGTAAAACTTGTCAAAAACATTCGTTTTTTCCGCATCTTTTGCAAACATACATCGGTTTTTAACTTAGGTCTTTCATACTCACTTTATCACACTTTGTTATACATAAAAATAAGTTACAAAACCCTGTTTTAAATAAGTTTTAGGATATCCACTTCAAAAGCTCGTATTTTGGCGTTTTAAGCCGAAAAACACGTTTTGATCGTACATGCAAGGTCTCCCAAGCCTGTCAATCCTACTCAAACTTGTTTTATGAACTAGAGTTATAATTTGGATTAGTTATGGTCTAAATGAGTTGATTGAAGGTTAAGGCATGAATAGGGTTCATTATTCGGTCCAAATTCATGAACTAGAGGTATAATTTGTGGATTTAGAGTGAAAAATAGCGAAACTCGTAGCTAAAACATATCATACATGTTTGCAGAACTTTCACTTTCGCAATACGCAAAAGTTTGTCAGGTTTGAGATTTTTGTTTTAGTTACAGTTTTAACCCATCTACTTCTTTTGTTCTATTATTGTATGTTTTAAACTTAATAAAACTAATATAAATGACATTTTCGAAGGTGTACAAGTACGTAACGCGTATGTATGAATGAATGTACGTATAAGTTGAACAAAAAAATGACTTAATAATTCCAAAGGTTTTTACTGATCATCTAAACGCACAATTTCAACGAATTAGAAATAAAATAGTAATTTATAAGGGATGGAAAAGTATGGATATTACACTAGTTGTTCTTTAAGCGGACCCATCGGTTGCGAAACAAAAAGAATAGGGAACCGTCTTCATCCAAAGAGTCATAACCGAACCCTAAATACGAGAATACGGTTCAGTAGTTTGATTTCAATTCTCTGGTTCTGGCAATTCAGAAACGTGAATTGCTCAACAATACTTTGTTCTGAAAATAATTAAACTCGTCTATGGCTAGGGACTAACCATGCTATGTTTATACATAACTTGAAACTAGTTGTGTATTTCCCAACAATTTAATTCGTAATATGGACATATCATAGGGAGTAACCACAAAATTAACCTAGGTTCAAATAACAGAGTTGGAAAGCATAGCACTGGGCAAAGCTTTGTGATGGGGGAGTAGGGTGTAATCGAGCCGATCCGAATTAGGTTGAGCTATAGCTTGAACTTAAACGAGAAAGCTCATGTTTATATACAAGTCTCGTGATTATGATCTAAACATTAAAATATTGAGTAAATGTTGATATTTATATTTTTTTTTTTTTTTTGAAAACTAAGGCTTGGGTAAATAAGATGGAGAGGAAGATGGTGGGTGGGGGTAGGGTGTTTTATGTTTAAACAAAATAGGCCTCACTCAAAATGGTTAAACTTTATTTATATTTCTTTTAAGGTTTAATAACATTATTTCTTGACTGTGAGAGTAATTTTGTCATCTCACACCCGTTAACCTAAACTAACCTCAATCCACTTCAAGGATTATTAAAGTAACAACCAAGCAAACCACTGGAAACATACATATAACTTTGAAAATGTTGGGACTAAAGGTTTCACTTCACCAAACCGTAGGACTATCCGTACATTTTTCTCAACCTATGTGTACAAACCTTTATTACATATAAATTTTTGTGTTTTCTTCCTTTAAAGTATTAGGCATAGTAAAAATATTGCATTAAAGTATTAATATAAATATCAAATAACCCTTATGGTTTACTTTTAATTTAAATAAACCCTATGTTTTATAAATTACTATTACTATTATTATTGTTGACATTATTATTATTCAAACCCGATTCTAAAATTTGTTTATTTTATCAGTACCGCAGAGTCGCGCTTCACTTTTTACACAAGGTTTCGGATATCGTCAACATCAATTCTAAAATTTGTTTGGTTTACTGGTACCGCCGCATCGCGCTTCACTTTTACACAAGGTTTCGATATCATCAACATTTTCTATAACGCATGGAAAATCTTTATCGTTTTACGTTTTGGTATATGTTTTCCGGCAAGATTTTTACCGATTTTGGTCCCGTCGCAATACATGGATTCTAAATACTAGTTTGTTAAAAAAGAAAACACAAATGAATGGATTCTTCTAAATACTAGTTTGTTTAAGGAATAAAAAAGGAAACACAAATGATGTTAAAAGACTTTTGTCTAATTTATACTTTATATTGCATCAAGGCGTGTTTAGAGGTTCAAGAATCAAGCCTAGACCTAGCTTTCTCTCGTTGGTTAACTGAACCCTTTTTATACAATTAACCATTCAAAACCGAAATTAACACAACGTATCGGTTTTATATTTTCAGTAGCCAAAACTTTTGGTTTTGGGTTAAACCCGAACTGCAAGAGAATCATCGAATGATATTATCTATTATTATATAACCCCACAAGCGAGTTTACGAGAAACCCTTTCAGTATCAGTAATCAATATTAATTAGTAAAATTAACCTCTAAATTTAGACTGAATCAGCGAGCTCGAGCTACATACGCCAGAGAAGCAGCCACTGCTAAAGGGGCCGTTGCAGATGACACCATTATCCAGAACCCCTTCTCCATTTCAGCAGAGGTTTTAACCTGCTCAAGTTGCATCTTCATGTCTTCTAATCTACTCTCATTATCTCTGAAAGCTTTCTTAATTGCGTCAATCCCTGCTACATGCTCTTTGACTCCTTCCACACCATTTTCTTGATCAAGATCGCCGTTTCCATCACACACCAACACTGTTTTTTTCAAGATATTCAGAACCCTGTTTGTGTTGGCTTCTGCTGCATTGAGTTTACCGTCGTATTCTGTTATACTTTTAGCAAACCTTGCTTCGAGATCAGCCACTTCCTTCACCAAACCTGCACATCGATCTTCCAAACGATTCTTTTCTCCTAAATGTTTCCCATTTCTGCCGTCAAATTTGCCAACTTTTCGTGCAGGCCTTCCATCTTCCTTTTCCATTCCTATAATCGTTTGTTTAAAATCATCTACTATGGCTTTTTGATCATTAAGTTGCTTAAGAGCTTCGTCTCTCTCTATTGCAGATTGATCAAACGACGATTTGTACCTTCCTGTTTCAGCCTCTAACTCCTTAACTTTCTCGGTTTGTTCGGCACCCAACATCTCCAACGATGAAACCATGTCTTTAAACGCGCTTAACTGTTCATCTTTCTTTGCAATTTCACTCTCCATTTCTATCTTCACATCTCCAATTCGGTTTTCTCTTGAACAATATGTTCAAATGTAACCATCTGCTGCTATTTTCTGCTATCAAAGTTGCCAACTTTTCGTGAAGACCTTCCATTTCCTTTTCCATTCCTATAACCGTTTGTTTAAAATCATCTACTATGGCTTTTTGATCATTAAGTTGCTTAAGAGCTTCGTCTCTCTCCATTGCAGCTTGATCAAACGACGATTTGTACCTTCTGCTTCAACCTCTAACTCCTTTACTTTCGTAGTTTGTTCGGAACCCGACATCTCCAACGATGAAACCAGGTCTTTAAACGCGCTTAACTGTTCATCTTTCTTAGCAATTTCACTCCCCCTTTCTATCTTCACATTCTCCAATTCGGTTTTCTCGTTAACAATCTGCTCAAATGTGACCATTTGCTGCTGCAAACTCTTTCTCCGTATCCTCCAAATATTTAGCAACCAAACTCTTTTCATTATCCAAATGCTCAATACGCCTTTCTATTTCCTTCTTTTCTTCAACCAATTTACTGATTTCAATTTTCATCTCCTCTTCATTTTTCAAACTGGCAGCGTATTTCTTCTCCAAAACAACATATTTCTCTAGCAATTGTTGCTTCTCTAGTCGCAAACTTTCTACCAACTTCTTTTGTTCATCCAGATGCTCTCCCATAGCTCTGTCCCAACCTAAAGAAAAAGGGAAAAACATCTTTGGTAAGTTGTTATTGCTCCTGTACTAACCAACTAATTATAATGATATAACATTATAACCATTACCATCCTTATATTTAAACTAGAGAATAGAATCTATACCTAAGAAACAAATAACAAGTTGCACC
>JAUTDX010002898.1:0-50127 GCA_030844895.1 Ambrosia x helenae
TAAATAAACGAAAGGCCTTGTGAGCCAGGGGGAGGGTATATCTTTTTTTAGTCACATATTTTATAAATATATAAAAGTTGATTGCAAGCAGTTGAGAGAGAGAGAGATATTATATATATATATAGTTTACCAACGAAAAACAAAACAAGACTTCGAGAGAATTACCCCAAACTCGGACCCAATGCCCTTAGTACAAGTCACCTATGGGTTTTGTTTGGTGACACCTCTATCTCTCTTCAATTGCTCGCATTTAATTTGTAATTATTCATAAAAACACATGGAAAAAATAAGATACACCCGTCCCCACGTGGTCCATTGGGCCTTCGGCTATATTTTTATTCAAGTCGTGTCTACCCAAAAAAGACATTGCATTTGTACTTGAAGATGAAAACGGAGAGTAATGGGAAGTCAAATATATTGTATACAAACATAAGGACTAGTGTAGGGTGGATAAACTTTGTGGTTAGACATAACTTGAAATAATGAGATGTTTTGTTCGTTTATTTTAGTTGAAACTGCAAAATTAAAGTGACATACTGTCGTATGGATATTTATGACCATATCACCTTAAATACTATAAGCATATTACTTTAAATTTTGTACATTCAACTAAATGGAAGAACAAAACTTCTCCTTCCTTCAAGTTATGTTTAACCACAATGTTTTTCCACCATGCACTAATCTTATACACGTGCATGCACTATATTTGACTTCTCATTGTTCTCCGTTTTCATCTTCAAGTACACATGTAACATCTTCCTTCGATGGAAATGGATTGCAAAAATAAAACGAAAAGCCTTGTGAGCCCGGGGGAGAGGTGTATCTTTTTTTTGTCACATTTTTTATAAATATATATAAACTTATTGCAAGCAATTGAGAGAGAGAGAGAGAGAGAGAGAGAGATAGTTTACCAACAAAAAACAAGACAAGATTTCAAAAGAATCAACCCGAACTCGAACCCAATATGCACTTAGTACAGGTCACCTATGGCTTTTGTTTGGTCACACCTCTATCTCTCTCAATTGCTCGCATTTAATTTGTATTTACTCATAAAAACACATGGAAAAAATAAGATACACCCGTCCTCACGTGGTTCATAGGGACTTCCACTATAATTTATGCAAGTTGTGTCTATCCAAAGAAGACATTGCATTTGTACAATTGTACTCGAAGATGAAAACGGAGACTAATGAGAAGTCAAGTATATTGATTACAAGCATAAGACTAGTGTCGGGTGATAAAACTTTATGGTTAAAATAACCTGAAAGAATGAGATGTTTTGTTCGCCTATTTGGTTAAAACTGCAAAATTAAAGTGACATACTTGTCGTATTAATATTTATGACCATGTCACCTTAAATACTCTAAGCATATCACTTTAAACTTTGTACTTACAACTAGATGGAAGAGCAAAACATCTCCTTCCTTCTAGTTATGTTTGACCACAATGTTTTTTCACCATGCACTAATCTTATACACGTGCATGCAATATATTTGAATTCTAATTGTTCTCCATTTTCATCTTCAAGTACACATGTAACATCTTCCTTCGATAGAACTGGCTTGCATAAGTAAAACGAAAGGCCTTTTGAGCCACGGGGGAAGGGTGTATCTTGTTTTTGTCATGTTTTTTTATAAATATATAAGATTTGATTGCAAGCAGATGAGAGATAGAGAGAGATAGTTTACCTACAATGCACTTGGTACAAGTCACCTACAGCTTTTGTTTGGTCACACCTCTATCTCTCTTCAATTGCTCACATTTAATTTGTATTTATTCATAATAACACATGGAAAAAATAAGATACACCCGTCCCCACGTGGTTCATAGGGCCTTCAGCTATATTTTATGCAAGTCGTTCTCTTAGTTCACTAGTTTTCATCTACTAGACGTTTCATTAAGCACTTGGTGTGCATCCACCCAAAATATACCCATGTATCTAATTATTATCATAACATGATATTTAGGCTGATCATTATAACAACTCCTAAGAGTCACCAAAACTACTAACCATGTGTGGTTTCAACCTAGAGGTTAAACCCCAAATCTTACACATTTACATAAGCATATGTCCAAAATCAATTACACATATTAAGTGTGATTTGCAACCGGATTATATATGGATACTCTAGTGTTTTTGTGGACGTTGAGCCACCCCAACGTTAGGGCTAACTCCTCTTCTTGGGTCCACGGGTTGGCCATTTCGGTGATGGTTTGTTGGTGTGGGTATAGAATAAGATTGTGGGTAAGATGTGTGGTAGATGTGAGGTAAATTGAATAAAAAAGGTTGGGTTATATAGTGTAAAAATTTAATGGGGTTAGTATGATTAAAAAAAATAAATGTTGGGGGGACCAACGGTAATATAAGGTTAAAATGTAACGTAAGGGTTAAAAGTGATTTAGTTAAAAAAGAAATAAAGGAAATGATAGGATATATATCGGTAAACCCTAAAAATAAGCGGCCAATAACTTTGTTTTCTTTCTATCGCACGACGTCTCCTTCTCTATAGCATCCCTCTTCATTTTATCTTTGTTGCAGGTTCATCTCCATCTTAAGTTCATTTTCATCTTCATCTCCATTTTAACGTAGACCTTCATTTTCATCTCTATTACTTTTCTCTTTATCGTTGTTACGATTGGACTAAATTGATTAACTAGAATGCCATTTTATGGTCAGAAACGCGATTCAATGAACAAAGACCTCTATCTTATTGCGAATTGGTACCGGCAGTCCAAAACGAAAGTTGGGGCCTTACTAGCAAATTATGTAACTATGCCCCGCACTAAAAACCATAAAAAGTAAAATTATCTGTGTGTGTGAGAGAGAAATTAGGTGATCTCAATAGGTGAATCGTAGACAAACTCGATAGGTTTCCTTATGGTGTTTGTATGTGTGTGTGTGAGAGAGAGAGAAATTAAGAAAGGCATTTACATAACGTGAGAGGCGATTTCCATTGGTGATTGACGATTAGTAACAAACTTATCGATCTCCAGATGCACGGCTGCTCCATTCTTGCATGCTAGGAAAAAAAGGGACGCCTTAGTACAAAGGCCTAAATTAGTTCTTCTTAACCTACTGCATGCTCCGTGTCAATAGCACCATTAAATTCACCACCAACACGTATGCTTGACCGCCATATCAGCCCTCGCAAACGTCTTGGATTTTGTCAGATGATCTAACGAATGAAAAAATGAAGGGGAAACCAACAAAAATTAATGAAAGCAATCGATTGAAGATTTGGCGAGAAAGTGGATCTTGATCTACCTTAAGGGAGGAGGAATCATGGGAGAGGTTTAAGGGGAGGGGGAATTTACGAAGGAGGAAGATAAGACTTCGTAAAGAGGGGAAAGGGAAGAAGGAAGGAGGGTTGTCTCGTCTATTAGGGTTTGAATGAGGTCAAGGGTGATAATAAATAAAAATATAATATCTAAATATAAAACCCATATAGATCCGAATACATTTTAGTAATCCAGAGGAACAATTTTGGCGGGAATTTAAGGGTAGGGATGGCTTCACCAAGTGTCATGTGTCCCCACCCTTGTTGTTTTATTATATGTATAAATTAAGTAAAATAGAGATAGATTTAGAGACTTCTCTCCCATGCCTCACATTTAGGGATTCATATTCATTCCCCACATTCATACCCTATAATTTTTGTGAGTGTTTCTACATGGAAAAATTAGATGATGAATGAGATGTTAGGGGTTTTTGATTGGACAAAGATAGAGATGATGAATGAGAATATGTATGAGTCTTAAAAGATGAATAAATCATAAGATAAATGCGTTTGTCAGTTAAATCATAAGGGCTCCCAGCCTTGTGGTGGAGTGGTATTCAGGTGAAGAGCAAATACAGTGGCGCCGGTTCAACTCGGATAGGAAACGAAGTTTTACCGATTATTCCACTGTCGTTTCTTCGGACGGGTGGAGGTCGCGTTCCTGCGCATCTGGCAGAGCCAAGGGGCTGTGGCGGTCGAGTAGTCAACATTGGCAACAACGCTCGGTGTCACGGTGGTTGGCACATCATTCATTCCTTGTTGTTAAAAAAAAAGTTAAAATTATAAGGATGAAGATACAAAACCAAATAGGAATGCTCTAATATTATATGATGTAATCTTATGTAATACGATACAATCTTATTGTATTGCATAACATGATACACGACGATCAAAGGCCTATAAAAGCAAAGACACCAACATGATCCACATTGTATGTTTTCTCGTCAATCTCTCTACGATCAAAGCTTCTAATAATGAGAGTTCCAGTCGCCAGAGAAATTAACTTAGGCAGAGTATGTTCCAATCCTAATCTCCCCAGGAATGGCTTGATCCACAATTCTGCTGAAGATAACTTCATTGCATCTCAACTGGTGGAAATTAAAAACTCTCGGCCGTCTATTCCCTACGATCCTTCACCGGTATCTCTAATCATATCTTATTACATGTTGTTCATTGATTTTCAATTTATTTGCCTGAAATCAGCTAGTTAACACTGGATCTGGTCTTGTTTTTAACAGAGTAATCGTCAAAAATCGAAGCCCACTAGATTTACAGGTGTTCAAACTAATGTGCAAAATCCGTCTCCAAAGATTAATATCGTAAGAATTTGCTTCGGTTTTACACTAGTGTTAATATTGTTATTATTATTATTGTTACATAGTTAAATCTAGTTATGATTTTGTGGCAAAACTTTAAAATCGCTAGAACCATTTGGGGAAAAGAATCTAATTTGTTTCGAATAAATAATTTTGTCACTTTGCACCTGTGTGATTTTATTTTGTTTGATTTTTATCGTTATTTAAATCTAGGTTTAGGGTACGAAAGAAAACGAACAACAAAATGCATGTTTAATTGTTCGTATCATAGTTATTAAAGGCGTTAGGCGCATAGGCCTCACATGGGCTTAGTGAGGGTTTGAGAAAAAAGAATGCACTTAAATGAAAAAAAATATGTATGTATTAGAAGGTAAAGGTTAGGGTACAAATACCGTATTTCGTGAGAAGTGTGAGAAGGATCAAGAATTGACATGTAGGCATCACGTTTTGGATTTAGGTATGATGTTTTGGGTTATTTTGCTAGAAAAATACCAAACGCAACAATTTAAAACACAATGCAATGTAATATCTTAGTACATGTCTATTGTATATATGGCTGCAAACGAACTGAACTTTCAGCGAACAGTTCATGAACTGTTCGGCAGAAAGTTCGTTTATGTCTGTTCGTTTGATAAACGAATGAACACGAACAAAATACTTTGTTCGTTTAGTTAAACGAACGAACATGAACAGATGCCATGTTTGTTCGTTTTTGTTCGTGAACGTACGGTAACGTGTTCGTTTATGTTTGTACTTTGTTTGTTTGTTTGTTTATGTTAGATAGTTTAATAAGGTTTTTAATTTTTATAATTTGTCTTAATATTATTTTACTTTTATTTATTTAACCCAAATAAATAAACAAACATATATGTATGTGAATTCGATTTTTTATAAAGTTAATATATGCCCGTTTGTGTTTGTTTATGTTCATGAACACTTGTGTGTGTTCATGAATCCGTTAGTGTTCATGTGGGTTCATGAACAAAATTAACAAACGAACACGAACATGATAGTTTTCACAACAAACGAACACGAACAGGGAATCTCGTTTAGTAAGTGTTCATGAATTGTTCGTGAACACATATTTTCCTTAACAAAGGAACACGGACAAGACGTTGTTCATGTTCGTTCGGTTCGTTTGCAGCCCTAATTGTATGTCTCTAGCCTAGTATAGGTGTTAGTTGATTGTATTTATGTTGTTTTCAACTCGTTTATATGCTAAGGGTAGTTTTGTTGTAACATGTCATAGCGAAGAGCTCTCTTATACGCAAAGGGTTCATTCCTTCGCTTGTACCTCTTCGTGTGTCTTAACCCCTTTAGCTATGAGGTCCTTAGCGAAGGGGGAAAGGGCCTATAAATAGAATGAGATGATACCCTAGCTAGTGGGTTGTCATCTTTGAGAGAGAAACTTGGTGTAGATGATCTAATTGTATTGTAACACTCGAGCTCTGTTTAATATAATCATTTATCATTGAAAATGGAAACCATATTCGGGCAACTCATTTTTGCGTGTGTTGGTTGTTTACACTTGTTACAAAACACAAATGAAGGAATCCACACTGAGTTTTGTCAAACTCGTGATTCTCGGTTATCCGGAAATCGATCTACATGTGGTATCAGAGCTAAGGCTCATATCACAGGTGTTTTGGTAACAAATTTTGTGCGAAACCAACAGGTTTTTACTGGTTTTGAAGTTTTGGGTTTTGAAAACTTGGTTTTTATAATAACTCACTTTTTCAAAGATTTCAATGATATTTTGGTGTTAAAAACATGTGTTTTTTATTGGGTTTAGTTTCTAAACTATTATTACATATTTTATGATCATCGTATCATCAAATACATCAAGTTTGGGTGAGATTTGAGCAAAACGTCAATTTTTGTCAAAAACAATGCTGCAGATCAGTTTCTAGCGAAGGGCTCCCTTTCACACGAAGGGCTATACACGAAGAGGTCTCCTATACACGAAGGAGTGAACCTCTTTGCCTCTTTTAATCCCTTTACCCATAAAAATCACCCTTCGATGTTAACCAAAACCTCTTCTTAAACCCCTTCATCTGACATCTAACCCCTTCATCCATTTTAAACCCCATCATGCAGAAAGTGTAATTTTGGAAATTTTGACCAAGTATCGGACTGTTAAACATGGCTAATCCTTGGGGACACTTCAATCAACCAAACAATCATATGAACAACCAATGAATATACTGACCAACCCATGGGCGTATACAGCTCAAAGTAACACGCAACGGATGCAATAACAACCGAATGTCGTTGGACCAAATTCGGGCAACTCGTGTTTGCGTGTGTTGATTGTTTATTGTTATTACACTTGTTACCAAACACAAACTAAGGATTCCGCACTTAGTTTTGTCAAACTCGAGATTGTCGGTTATCCGGAAATCGATCCTACATATTATAGCCATGGAATTTAAAACATAGCTAAAACACAACAATTTAGAACACATGTTCTTGGCATGGTGTTTTAAATTTTTAAGCCTAAAATAAATTGCTTTGTGTTTTTAATTGTTACGTTTGTTGTTATTTTAGCCTAAACACCAAGACATCATGAACAAGTCCGAAAAATATACCTACATATTAATTCTTAATCATTCTCATACTTCTAGCGAAATATGATCTTTGTACCCTAACAACACCTTGTATTAGAATAGTACTATTTTTCAAAAAAATAAAAACAAAAGCTATTATATAACATGTAATATCATCTAATAATACCAAAACTTTTAAACTAGTGAAGATTCAATGCAATTTAAATCTGAAAAGTTCTAAATATATTAAACTGGATCGGAGTTTTGGATGAAAGTTGCTTAAGTCGGTATTGTGGCAATTTATATCGTAAGGAAGATCAATAATTTTGCATTAGATAGTAATTAAATATAATAAATTGGTATTTAGTGTGCCTATAGATTCAAGTGAGGGCTTACCAATCGTAATTAAAAGGGCCTAACTTGGAAAATTGGCCTAGGCACATGAAACGAGGGCTTTTAATAACTATGGTTCATATATTGACATTGTTTATTTGTTACTCCTACATAGCTTTGAATTTAAAGTGTTGTTTCATCACCAGGTTGTAACTGATGCACCAAGTGCGAGTTTGAGGTTAGTATTACTTCTTAGTCTATTCATGCTGTAAAAGACCCTATGAATGATGGTAATATTTGTTTTGCATACAGCTTGCAAAAACATGATTCTCCAACCAAAAGCATCAAAGCTCAAGTTCTAAGTTCACCAACCTTGAATCGAGCTATAAGTCTTCAAGATAGTCTTGGAAATGAGTTTCCAAGCTGTATAAGGGTGATGCGTGGATCACAAGTTACCAAAGGTTTTTGGTTGGTAATGCCTCTATCATTAACTGCTCACAATTGGTCTTTATTTTTTATAAACATGACATAAACAAGTATTAGATAGTATATCAGATTAGGGTTTTGATACTATGAGCCCACGGGCTTAGTTAGGTTTTTAGGGTTCATTGTGATCTCTATATATTGTAACCTAACTATTCAGTAATATCAATTCAGTATTTCTATTGTCTTACAACAAGATACACCTCTCCCCACCTTGGTTCATAGGGCATTCCGCTTCAATTCTGCGAGCCATTCTTACCTAAAGAAGACGTTAAATGTGTACTCGAAGATGAAAGAGGAGAACGATATGAAGTCAAATATCTTGCACACAAACATGGGATTGGTGCAGGGTGGAAAAGATTTGTTGTTGGACATAAATTAATGGAAGGAGATGTTGTGCTCTTCCATTTGGTGGAAGCTACAAAATTTAAGGTGACATATATACTTAGCATATGCTTTTTTATGACCATTATAAGCAGATTAAAAACATAAATAAACATTAAAAACGCGTGTTGTAATCTCAAATGTTCCTACCTTTGTAGGTTTACATATTTAAGGCCAATGTCTCAAGTGAAGTAGCTAATCCTGTGCCTGTTAATACTTTGAATTCGGAAGCACATCCAGAGCAAATAACTCCAGGTTATTAACACTTTGACTTTCTGTTGGTTAGTTTAAGTCATTTCCTTTTGTTTATATTTAGAATTAAATGATGTGATAACAGCTACTTTCGCCTCCTAAAACAAAGAAAAACAAGCATCCAGAGTCTCTATCTTTAACCACGGTCCAAAAAAGGGTTAAAAGGCACAGAAAGTCTACCACACCATCAACATCTGAGCCACGTAGTGGCCACCTTATCGGGCATGTAGGAAACAATACCAAAGAGATTGGTTCAGCACTTCCCAAATGTTCCAGACCATCGATACCCAATCTTTCATTCCAAGAAGTCAAATCTTTTGAAGACTTCCGTATTGTGGTCAATGGTCATAGCATTGACGCCGAGCTAATCGATGATGTGAGGATGGGTTACTACAAACTATGCTTTTATAAGAAACAATTCCTACATGATGGTGTTGAAGACAACATGAATTCCATGTTAGTGGTGGGTATGATCACTGAAATCGTAAGGATTGGTAACGCGATTAAAAAGTGCAAGCCCACCACAACTAAGGAAGAGTTTGAAAGGTGGGATAAATACCTGATATCTTTTGAGGGTTTAGGCATGAAAGTTGGGTTTTTACGCGATAAGATACATACACTTGCAAGACTTGTGTTTGAATCGGATGGTGCATTGGATAGAAAGAAGTGCACCGAAGCCCAAAGAGAACATAAACGCGTCAAAGCTGAGGTAAATGAAGTTGCAGCAAAGCTTCAGGAGTTGAAGAAAAGTGCTAAAAAGTGTGAAGAGACTTTGGGTATTTTAAAACAGAAAGCTGAGAAGTATGCACTCAAGTTCAAGGAGGAGGTGAATGCTCCGTGGTAGGTGCGCTCTAAAAGAAACTTATTAGGTTGGTTTTCAGTTTATGATCAAATGTTAAGCTTATGAATAATGAACTGCATTAGTAAATCAATAATCTTTGTATGGATTTCTCATTGTCGGTTTTAGTTTCTGGGCATCAAACTGATGTTGTGGTTTTTATATTTTCATAATAAATCAACCGGTTTGGAATATAAAACCGTTCAGTTTTTTTTTGCTTATAGATGAAGTCTGATCGTGAATCCGGTTAATTGTTGATCATAGGCTTGAGTTAGGGGTTGTTTGGTAGCCTCTTAATAATCATTCAGAGGCTACCTCTTAATGGTCCATAACCTCTTAATGGTTAAGAGGTAACCTTAAGTCTGAATGGTTAAGAGGTACATCCATTAGGATGTACCTCTTAACCATTCATACTTAAGATTACATATTAACCATTAGAAACTACGAACCATTCAGATGTAGCCTCTTAATGACCATTCAGAGGCTACCAAACAGGCCCTTAGTTAAATCCCATTTTGATCCAAGGCTTGAGTCAATAAAATCACATTTTAAAACCATTGGGATTTAGGAAAACATGGAGTGTGAGCTTGAGTCAATAAAATCAATGGCCATTGCCAAAGGGATAGCGTAGCGGGTGCTATCTTTAAAAATGGTGGGGACCCCCTGATACCATTGAAAATGCAACTGTTATATAAAAAGAATTGAAATCCTATATATGTGTATTATATAATCAGCCATCTCCTTCACACAACTAACAGGTACTCCACTCCCAATTTATTAATTAACTCTCAAATTTCATTCCAAAAAATTCTTTTTCATCAACTTTCGATGGTAAGGCGGTCAACCGAAGAAGAGGAAATCGCTTTGGCTACGAGTTGGGTAGTTGTCGCTAAGCAAACGGCAGGAATTTAAGCATCTTTGACGTGGTTGAACTCCGTTTTTACACAATTCCAGTAACATGTGAGTCAAAACCAACGAAGGATTCACGAGCTTCATTCAAGATTTACTACCTTGCGGCTCACGTCTATAAAATTTGAGGCACTCTTCAACCAGGCGATGAACAACACTGATGTAACGGAGGATCAAGCGATTAACGCCGCCTATCAACAGTACCAACTACACTACAAACAACAATTCCGCCACGTTCCGGCTTAGCGAATATTGAGAACCTATGATTTTAATTACGTATGTTTTATTTTAATCATGTATCTCTTTATTTTAGTTATGTTATTTCTTTTTTTAATTATTTTTATTGTTGTTTTATAAATAAATATTTAAAAAGGAATGAATTAAAAGTGAAAAGAAATTAGAATAAATGATTTTAAAAGATGGAGGAGGGGCTCCAAAACACAACACCAAAGTTAAAAGAGGGGCTTTAAAGCCCCCTTACTACCTATGTGGCGCTTTAAAGCCCGCAAAGTTTCAAACCACACCCTGTAGCTTAACAGACTAGTTAAATTATTAATAAAAGTCAATTGTTATATTAAATTGGATTTTAAAATCCAATTTTGCTTTTTCTAAATGCATTTATATCTATATATATAAAAGAAAAGACTTTTGCTGACGTGGCGTCCATTGATAACATCAATCCCCCCTTGAAATCGCCACGTGGCATCTTAATGGAATGGTTTTGATGTTTTTAATTATTATGAAGCTTTTTTTTTTTAAATTTTATTATTTTTTTAAATTAAATAAAATCGCACATAACCCTACCTTTCTTCATGCCTCTTCTTTCTTAAACCCTGCCTGCCTCTCTCCCTCTCTTCACTCTGATCCTCCATTCTCCTTCATCGCCCCTTTAGTTTTTTCACAAACCCTAGGCTCTCCCTTTCTCTCTACTCTATCTCTCTCTCTCTCTCTCTTTCCCACCAGTGTCGCGGTCTCCTCCTCTTCTCCCTCTCCACCACCATCCCCTTCACCCTTACAGAATCATCGTTCGACCACCGTGATACCACCAGGTGCTTATAGCAGGTCTGTTATTATTTTTTTGTGTATTTTTGTTTTCTTGATTTAATAGGTTATGATCCTTAAAATCTTAGTCTTTAATGATATATTGGGTTTATTATTTGGAAGGTGGGCAGGTTGATTAGGGTGAAGAGTACAGTATTTAATCAATTGCCCCTGATCGGTATTTAATCCCATATGTATATTGTCATTCAGGTAATAATATTTATACTTAATACAAGTTATAGATTTGAGATTTTATTTATTTTATCACCATAGTTGACTTCCAAATTGGCAGTTTTTAACAGTTTCTTATGGTTCGGCTTCATAGATTTAGCTATATTTGTTATGCTTCATTGTTTTGTATGTTCGGCGTATAAAGATTGAATCTCTTTATAAAAAAATTACACTTTCTTTGCTCTGTTCTCACCAGTGCATACAAACATGTTTCCCTATGGTCCTGTTTTAAATACTTTAGTTACATCAAGCTTAAAGGGTTTCTGGTTTGTTTGTAATATTTCTATTAAAAGTTTTAATCAAATATTAAAATACTATGTTGTCATCTTTATTGGAGTTTCTATGAGCACTTCAATAGTTTTAATGGCTTCAAGAATTCTTTTTTGTTATATTCTGTTTTAGTGTTTGTGATGACAGTTGGTATATAATTGCTTTTGTTTTTTAGATGGTAAGTTGGTATATAATTGCTTTTGTTTTTCAGTTGTTTCTTATTGGAAAACTTCTTAGTACATTTGTTTCTAACTGGGTGGTTAATCGATTGAAGCGCTAATCGACTTTTCATTAGAATCAGTATATGCATCCATTGATTAACCTGATGAATTTGTTTTTACAGCCGAGAAGGAAGCATGGGTGCAAAACTATTGGAAATATTTCGTTTTCCGTATGCAATTAACAAAACAGTGTATCGATTTACATTTCTGAAAGCTCTGTTGCATGGTATTGTTAGAGTGGTTAAAATTAAATATGCAAATAGAATGACATTATGTGTCTCCAACAAGAACTAATGTTCATTGTATAGTAATGTTTAAATTCAGTGTTCTTCTGATGCCAAATGGGTCCGACCGCATAATGTCTCATGCACTCCAGGAACTGCGGCATACTAAAACAGTTGATTACCACCGTGGAATCAAAGCGTGGTTATTGCTTCCCATAAAGAGAAAAAAGAAAGGTGGTGGCAAGAAGAAGAAAGGTAATATGTCATTAATAGTATTATATATTGAAGATTTCATATTAGATTTTTCAACCCCGGGACGCTCCCGGGGTAATCAGCTAGTTTAATTATATAAAAATAGGCAGTGTATTAGAGCATTCACATCCTATCTTGTATATTTTTGTGCGTGTATCCTTCATATTTTAAAAAGTGGTTTGAGTGGTTTTAATGGTTGCGAGCGGAGAATAGAGAAAAAGTTACTATTCATCTGGATATTTGGAGGGACAATGTTCCTCCACAATTATTTTTAATATTTTTTAAAAGAGGTTGTGAGTGGAAGAGAGAAAAATTAATGATAAAGGCATAAAAAATATTATTTAATTGAAAATCAGAGAAAAATCTTAGTGTTTTTTAGTGTAATTTTGTGAATGAAGTACATGAGGCATGGGATGTGAATTCTCTTGGAGCATTTACTAAACAAGCTAATTTAGTAAACGAGCCTGAGCCCGAACTCGAGTTTTTCTCATCGACCTCGTGCCAGTCATGAGCCTAATTATATTTTTAATTAATATATTAAAATAATAGTACTTACTCATTATAAAATTATGAAAAATAGCTAAATTACATGTAAAATAATAATCACATTTAATATAAATTATAATTAATAAATAAGTCAAGCCAGAGTTAGCGTAGCTGATCAAGCTTTTGTAAATTCAACAAGTTTAAGCTCGAGCTTTATTCGACTTACTCCGCTATTTCACTCCACTTGTTTTTACTCCCTCAAATAGGGTTGTTCAAATCGCTCGCCGCTCGCTCGAAAATATTCGAAAAATGCTTGCTCGATCTTTCGCTCAATTGTAAATAAGCCGATCGGCTCAGCTCAATTCGACTCATGAACAACCCTACCCTCGAAGAATACTACGTTACATGGTTTTTTTAACCATTTATATTTTTCTACATTAAACGAAAAAAAAATATACCAAAATGAGGAATCCGTTTCTTTTTTACTGTACTTTTTTTAGAAATACAAAAAAGCAGTTCACTCACTTCACTGTGATGTCAACACACGTGTGCAACCTACACCTTCAAGTGTGTGTGTGTGTTTTAATGTTCTGCATCTACCCCTAATCTCTCCTCCTTTGATCGATGGAAGCAGCTCCAGTGAACAGTTTACCAAGTTCTGATCATCAACTTGAACAACCCCCCAATTTATCAGACAACGATGTCACAATCGCTCTGCTTCCACCCTCAAAAACCCCTCCTCCTCTTGCTCTCTTAACTCCTTCATCTAAATTAATGGTCTCCACTCCACTCCACTCCAGTGTTTTTATAATCTTTTCCTTTACATAGAGTGTGTGTGTGATTCACTTATGGTGTGTGTTTTACAGGGCAAACGCAAATGGTTGAAGCCTGAGAGATTAGAGTTTTCTTCTGTTAATGTACGTTCGTTCTTTAATCTTCATCAAATATAAATTTAGGAAATTTGGAAAAGTAATTCATATCTCGTTTGTATAATTGTATTGTATTTGTACTTTCACTAGTTTTATGGTTATATTATGCCTTTATCGAACCCTATTATTATTATTAGGGTTAATTAGCGTGAGCCCACGAGCTCAGTTAGGTTCTAGGTTTCTTGTGATCTCTCTATATATATTGTAACCTAACAATTTAAGTAAATCAATTCAGTATTGTATTATCTTACATGGTATCAGAATCGTGTGTGCCGCAAACCCTGGCCGTCACCATTTGAGAGAAACCCTAGATAGGGCATCGTGCCGCCACTACTGTCGATGCCCTGTTCCGTAATTAGTTTGTTTTCTCCTCTAGTTTTTCGTTCAGATTAGCATATTTCATGTTTTAATAAAAACCTAGTCTCGGTTTTTTAACCGTATTCTTGCTGCTTTAAATTGTCATCACCTCAGCTTGGTTCCGCCGTTGTAAATTGTCGATCACCTCAGCTCGGTTCCGCCGTTGTTATATTGCCCGACATCATGAAAGGATTTGTTCCTTTTAAAAGTTGCTACCTGATTTCTTTTAGCCATCATCAACATCCATACATATTTATTTTTCTTAGCCATCATCATCCATACATATCTTCGTTGCAGGGATCTATTAGCAGCCATTTGAGTCTTTTGTTTTTAGATCTCTCTTCTTCTTTCTACCGCCTTTTGTTTCTTTTCTGATCGACTCTTCTTGCTGGACTATGGACAGCTCTCATCGATCTTTGTCGATCGCCACCACAGATTGATGGTCTTTTTCTTTCAATCCACGGATCTCACATTTCTTTCAAAGACCGCCACTTGACAACGGTCACTAGCCTCGCCATCTCTCTTTCTTTGATTTACGATCTATGAGGTGTCTCCTGCTAGCTTTAACTCGCCATCTCACGACCATGGTCTCCGGTCGTCTATTTGCCTCATTTTTCGGGCAGCCTTTCTTTCCTTGCTCGTCTCGTCTTGGCCGACAAAGATGGAACTGCCGCTTCAACGGTATCTTACCATTTTTGTCAGGGCGCCGCCCTTTTGTAGAACTATGGTTCTCCGCCGCATTCCTTTGAGAACTATGGGATGATTGGGATCACTAGCATTAGAGAATATGGATTATTTCTTTTGACAAAATCGATAAGTTTTGGCAGATTTCTAGATCCAAAAGCAAAAGAACTGAGATCAAGACTAGTCATTTTTATTGTTTTGTTATTTATTTATATCTTTTTTTCCCGGTCTAAGCATCCGATTTTCTACTGTTTTGACTATGGGGGAGTATTGGACCCTATTATTATTAGGGTTATGTAGTATGAGCCACGGGCTTGGTTAGGTTTTAGGGTTCCCTGTGGTCTCATCGTAACTTAACAATTTAATAATATCAATTCAGTATTCTATTATTTTATAGTCTGGTCTAAAAAATTGTTGTTAACTAAATAACTAGAGTGGTTCAGATTTCATATAAAAAAGAGTAAATTCCCTTTTGAGTCCCTGAGTTTTCTTGATTTTAACTACTTGAGTCCAACATTTTCATTTTTAACATTCTGAGTGCTAGTGTTTTAAGTTTGTTATGGTTTGAGTCCAATTTTCTAACTCTGTTAGATTTTTTCTGTTAATATTTATGAAATGACCAAAATACCCTTACCATTAAAAATAAATAATTATTAAATATTATACTTTATTATATTATAATCTATACACACTACATCTGCACACACACACATCTCACCTCTCTCTCTCACTTCTCTCTCTCTCTCTAAGTACCAAATCCACCACCACCATAAATCTTCATCAACCACCACCACCACCATCAATCTCCACCGATGGTTGAACCACCATCAACACAACCACCAGTACCATTCGCCCCTTTTATCTTATCTTAAAACTCATCACACCACCCAAACCCACCATTTATCTACAAAACACACACACATCAGAGGAAATCGGTGGGTTTCCACCACCACCACCAGATGCGGCGGAACCACTGTAGAAAGAGAGAGAAGACAGAGGAGACCGGTGGGTCTCCGGTGGAGCCAAGGCGGAGCTCCGGCGACAAACCTACCACCCGCTACAATCCCAAGATAAATACCCAACCCAACCCTTCTTCCCTGCTGATCGAACACGCAAAACACACCCACACCCGATTCGTATACACAGAGAGTACCGAGAGAGGAAGATACAAATCAGGTATCTAGAGAGAGATAACATATAAGAGAGAGAGACGTAAAGAGAGAATCAGTTCAGATCTGTGTCGCCGCTGCACCACCACCTTCTGTCGTTCTTCTTCCCCTGCTACTCTCTCTCTCTCTCTCTCTCTCTCTCTCTCTCTCTCTCTCTCTCTCTCTCTCTCGACATCTGTCTCTCAGAGGCTCTCTCTCTCTCTTTCTCTCTTTCTATCTACCGGTTCTCTCTCTCTCTCTCTCTCCTGGTGTCTCTTTCTTTCTCTAAATAAAGGGGTATGAGGTGGGTGTGTGGTTGAGGTGTGAGGTTTGTAGTGGTGGTCAGGGTGGTTCGGAGGTGGAGGTGGAGGTGCGGTGGGGGTGGATTGTGGTGGTGAGACAATGGTGGAGGTGCAGGTGTGTTTGTGTGTGTGAGGGAGAGAGAAAGCTTTATGCTAAGCAGTCAATATCGGTGATATCTCGGTGATATATCGGTGCTATCTCGGTTATCGGTCATAGGGGCTTATCTCGGTCACAAATATCGGTCCCTATCTCGGTTTCGATAATCTCGGCCGATATCGGTGATATATCGGCCGATATCGGTGATATATCGGTTGTATCGGTGATAACATCGGTGATATATCGGTTGTATCGGTGATATATCGGTTGTATCGGTGATAATATCGGTGAATATTATTATTATTATTATTATTATTATTATATATATATATATATATATATATATATTTATGTATTCTTTAATTACCGATATCTCACCGCGATAACCGATATCCCAAATATCGGTGCTTGACCGATAACCGATATTTTACCGCATTAACTGCTTAGGCTTTATGTGTGTGTACATATATACTTATTTATATATTATTAAAAACTTCATGCATTAAAGACTTGTTCCTAATACATTATGCATTAGAAAGTTGTACCTAGGTGTTAAATGACTGAAATACCCCTATACTTAACTGACTTGATTAACGTCGTTAGAAAATTGGACTCAAAGGGTTACAAAATTAAAACTTAGGCACTCACAATGTTAAAAATGAAAATGTTAGACTCAAGTAGTTAAAATCAAGAAAACCCAGGGACTCAAAAAGGAATTTTACTCTATAAAAAATCATGAACTGATCAGACAAGACCAATGATTAAAAGCAATTTCAGTCATCTTAACACAAAATTTATTGATTACTTTCCTTATATATAGGCCCTACATGATCCGTCAAGAAACTATTTGAGGTCAGCTTATCTTCAAAAAAATTTATCTCTTTATTTGATCAAATGCATATTTATTAAATTTCACATGCAGAAAAGAAAATGCCACAATAGATTCTACTGCTCCGGTCCAAATCTCACAAACTATGATTCGAGCAAAAGAGGTTCAATTGACCCTTGGAAATGAATACCCTAGCTTTATAAAAACAATGGTCAGATCACATGTTACTAGTTGTTTTTGGATGGTAATTCGGTAATTTATATTTTTATATAGACCGACTCCATGCACAAAATGTGATAACTTACACGCCGGATTGCAGGGCCTTCCTTCGCCTTTTTGCAGATCATTTTTACCAAAACATGACTCTTTGATGGTACTTGAAGATGAAGATGGAGAGCAATTCAATCTCAAATTTATCGGAAACAGGTCTGGGTTTAGTGCAGGTTGGGGAAAGTTTGCAATTAGACATAAATTGCTTGAAGGGGATGTTTTGATTTTCCAGTTAGTTGAATCCTGCAAATTTAAGGTTGTACTCTTGTTCTTTTTCATATGTGTATTTTCTTCTTAATACGCTATTTGCGGTTTCATATATGAGGAACACTTAAAGCATTGTTTGTTCCTGATCCGCACTATTTGCGGTTTCATATGTGTTTTTCAATTTGCAGGTCTACATTGTAAGGGCCAACAATTCAAAAGACATTGATGGTGTTGTTAAGGTTATAAACCAGGATGGACATGCGGAGCACAAAAGTCCAGGTTTGTCAAAGATCATCAATGCAACTAGAGGTGTCAGCTTTTATCTATTGCTTCTAAATGTGATTGATTTGGGTTAAGTTTAATGTTTAGCGAGTCAAACGGGTAACTAAAAGAGACCAGATCAAAAGAGATTAACATCAGGGAAATTCAGATTATTAGAATTGAAATAATATTATTTGTCTTATCGTATTTTAGAGTTTAGACACTTAATTATTTCAAGAAATTTTCTAAAAAAGGTGGTACACAGGTGTTTTTGGGTAAACCTATCAGTCACGTACCTTATATTACTCATTTGACCCGAATCCGGTTTGACCCATTACCCAACCAGCACATTACATCACCTCTAGATGCAAGTATGCCACTTCTCTTTTATCAATTTATATTTGTTCACCTATTGTCTACACAACCACAGTTAAGACGTATTCACCCATGGATCATTCTGTAGTCAACTCACAAGTTCAAGGAGGTTCCACTGAAGCAAATCTTTCACTACAAGATGTCAAAACCTTTAATGACTTTCACATCATAGTTGACAAACAATGCATTGACTCGGAGCTTTCAGATGAAATCCGTATGAATTACTTCACTCTCTGCATTGAAAAAAATGAAATCCTTCACAATGGTGTTCGTGAAGGCTTGTACTACAAGTTAGTCGCGGGTGTGATCGGTGAAAACCGTAAAGATTGCAAATATGATAAGAAACTGCAAGCTCACAACAAGGATGGAAGAATTCGCTGTATGGGATAGTTCCCTGGAATATTTTGAACTAATAGGAATGAAAGTTGGTTTTTTACGCGATAGGATACGCAAACTCGCAAGCCTCGCATTCCTTGCATTTGAATCTGAAGATGCAAAAAAATATGTGGAGGCGAAAGAGGAACTAAACCGGAATGCAAATGAGATTAAGGTTCTAGAGGCAAAGCTGGTTGATTTATATGAAAGTAATAGAAAGCTTAATGAAGTTGTGGATGGTTTTATACGGAAAGCAGAGAAGTATAAAATTGAGTTCCAGAAAAAGGTTGATGAACCATGGTGACATTAGCAACCACTAACCAGGAAGGAAGGTGTGTAACAGATAATATTAAGCATCACCAACAATCACTCCTCAAATCTCTCTTGCTTAAATGTGTATATTATGTACTCAAATGTAGTTATGACTTTCCTCATTATTAGTATTGTAATTTTGTATAGAATTATTAGTATTGTAATTTTGTATAGAATTATTAGGAGTAATGGAAATAATTAATCCTAACTATTGCTCTTTGGCCGATAATGGTCCCAACTACAAAAATAACCACTAGCGGTCTCAACTTTCGACATATTGGCCACCAACGGACCCAAACTAACTGAGGCTAACTCCGTTAGTGTGATGCTGACGTGGCATGGTATAATGGCCTATTAAAGTATGTTTTGGAACCTATGATTGTGTTGAATTTTGTAGGTAAGTTTGTTAAGAATTGTGCAGAACTGTTGTTAAGTTGATGATGTTTAATGTGCAGAATTTGTTGTTAAGTTGATGATGTTTAATGTGCAGAATTTGTGTTGAATTTTGTAGGTAAGTTTGTTCTTCAGACTTGTACAGATTTATGTTCAGAATTGACCCATCTGTTGTATTCAATTGTGCAGAATTCCATCTGTTGTATCCATTTGACCCATGTAGTGTATCCAGTTTATATCCATTTGTTGTATACATTTGACCCATCTACTGTAACATTTGGTTTTTGACCCATCAACCATTTGACCCATATGACATTTACCATTGAAACGTCCAACTTCCATTGAAAACGTTAAAACTTAACATCCATACATACATCTAAACATATCCATTACACGTTAACAACTAACACCCATACAACCATCACAAAGAATACTAAACTTAATACAACTTTCAAATATCCATCATACAATTGTTTCTTCAACTACTTGTTTTCTTCCTTTAGGATCTTAATTTCTAGTTCCAAGTTTTCAATCTTTAACCCTTCATAATTAGAACCTTGTCAACTTCTTTCCACATAAAAAATTTGCAATCCATCATCTACAACAACAAATTAGGGTTCTTTATTGTTACAGAATGATAATTATTACATAATGTACAATAATTATTACCGGCCAAAGAGGGCATTCGTAAAACTCCTGTCCAATCCAAGAACTTCTCTTACTTCCAACTACACGAAGGATTGCAACCTTATCGTGTTTGCAATGGACTTGTCCATCTAAATCGACCTTGAAAACCTTGTTCTTCTTTTCTGCAACTCATGAACAAGATTATGAAGAAGAGCTCATTTCGAATCAGGGGGGTTCAATTTGGGTTTTTAGGGTTTTTTGGTTTGTAACATGGGTAGGATCGATCCTAGGTTTTTAGGTTTAGTTTGGTTTCTATGATTGTTTAGAACTGATGTTAGGGATTGGATTTAAGAGTGATTCGTATAGATTCAGAAGGCCCCACATATAGATGACGTGGCAAAAAAAAATTTAAAAAATTACGTGGAAAAAAAATACACGTCAGCATGCCAACTCAGTGCCACGTCAACAACAATGACATATCAGTATGCCAACTCAGCAGGTAAATTAACCCAGTTAGTCCATACTTAACGGAGATCCATTTTTGACACCAGTGGTTTAGGTGGGATTATTGTGGTCCAACGTGAAATTTGGGATTATTATCAGCGAATGCCCCAAACTTGAGATTATTTAAATCCAATACCTCTAAATAATACGGAGTAACACCTTTTAAACATAAAAAGCTGTAACCTGCACTTTTTAACATTAATTTTGTCAATAACCATTTATATATTTCTATATTAATCCAAAACAGTACCAAATTGAGGAATCCGTTACTTTTTACATATCAGTCTTCAGACATACAAAAGCAGTTCACTGTATTGTCAACAAACGTGTACAACCTTCACCTTCAACTGTGTGTATTTTCACCTAAAACCCTTTAATCCTTCTTCATCCACACCAACCTCCCTTCCTTTGATCAATGGAATCACCTCCAATTAACACTGAACCATCTTCTGATCTTCAACTCACTGTTGTTGAACAGAAACCCCTCAATTTACCCAAAACAGATGTCACAATCGATCAGTTAACACCGTCAAAAACCCTTGCTCCGTTAACACCGTCATCTGATTTAACGGTCTCGATTGTTTCTATAATTTGTTAGTTTGCATGCATTGTTTGATTAATTGATAATTTGATCTGATGTGTGTTTTATAGGGGAAACGGAAACGGTTGAAGCCACAGAGATTGGAGTTTTCTTTGGAGAAAAAACGTTCACGTTTAAAAGATAAGGTTTGAACCTGATTAATGATTATTAATCGAAAAACTTCATAACTTGAATAATGTACATTGTATACTATCGATTAAAGAATACATGAGATTAAAACTAAATCAAATAAATTCAGGAAATTTGGGTGAAGATCTAAAAACTTGATATCTGTTGTTGGGAGTTAAGAACAATGAAGATCGATCTTAAACGTGCTAAGGTTTAGGAGCGGAATTTGGAGCGGATAATTATGGTTTATTATTTGTTTTAGTTAATTAGTAAATAGTTGTAATTATCATGTTCTATTTAATTAGTAAATTATCAGGTTATCAAACATCGTAAATGTGTTAGGTTGTGATGTTTCTAAGTTAATTAAACAATCATAATTATAGTCTAATAGGTATGATTAGCTATATAAATGCCATGGTGTGTGTAAGAGCCATGAGGATTGTAAGTTCAAGTTTTTGTGTAGTTTTCTTGAATCTAATAATATTGTGCGAGATAGCCATAATATTGCGTTCGTTTGAGTATCGATTTGGACTTGATCCGTACGAAGGAATTTTGGGTCAAGCTTCGATTTTTCCTGTATCTTGTGTAGGGATGGCAAACAAGCCCAAACCCGATAGGCCCTAATCTAGCTCTTGTGCTTTTGTTGAGCTCATCCTTACAGGAAAAGTAATCCATATCTTGTTTGTGTAGTTGTATTGTATTTGTACTCTGACTAGTTTTATGTTTAGATTATGTCTTGTCTAGAAAGTTGTTAACATTAAATTTATAGATTACTTTTCTATAAAAATCTTGGTCATCTTAACACGAAATTTATAGATTACTTTTCTTGTGTATAGGGAGTACATGATCCTTCAAGAAAGCGTTTGAGGTTAGTTTGTCATCCAACCTTTTCATATCTTTATTTGATATATATATTTATTAAATTTCACACACAGAAAAGAAAATGTCAGTAAAGATTCTAAGGCTCCGCTCCAAATCTCACAAACCATGATTCGAGCAAGAGAGGTTCAGTCGACGCTTGGAAATGAATGCCCTAGCTTTATAAAAACAATGGTCAAATCACATGTTACTACTTGTTTTTGGATGGTAATTCAGTAATTTTATGTTTTTTATATAGATCAACTTCATGCGCAAAATGTGACAACTTACACCTCTAATTGCAGGGCCTTCCGTTGCCTTTTTGCAAACGATTTTTACCACAACACGACTCTTTGATCGTAATTGAAGATGAAGATGGAAAGCAAGCTAATCTCAAATTCATCGCATACAGGTTTGGGCTTAGTGCAGGTTGGGGAAAGTTTGCAGTTAGACATAAATTGCTTGAAGGGGATGTTTTGATTTTCCAATTAGTTGAATCCTGCAAATTTAAGGTTGTAATTTGTTCTTTTTCATATGTGTGTTTATGATGAACACTGAAAGCATTCTTTGTTCCTGATCCACAAATAAAGGATAAATTGAATCTTCATACATATGATCACGGTTTTCAATTCGCAGGTCTACATTGTAAGGGCAAACAATTCAAAAGACGTTGATGGTGTTGCTAAGGTTATAAACCAGGATGGACATTCGGAGCACAAAAGTCCAGGTTTGTCAAAGATCATCGATGCAACCGGAGGTATCAGCTTTTATCTATTGCTTCTAAGTGTATCAATTTGGGTTATGTTTAATGTCTAACGAGTCAAATGGGTCAAGTAAAAAAGAACCTAAAAGATACCGGGTCAAAAGAGATGAACATATGGAATATTTATATTATTAGAATCGAATAATATTATGTTTTTTTATCATATCTTAGACACTTGATTAGTTGAAGAAATTTTCTAAAAAAGGTGGTACAAAGGTGTTTTTGAGTAAACCGACCGGTCACGTACCTTATATTACTCACTTGACCCGAATCCAGTTTGACCCATTACTCAACCCGCCCATTTCGTCACCTCTAGATGCAATAACTTTTCTTTATCATTCTATATACTTCACCTTGTGCCTATACAGCCACGGTTAAGAAGAATTTTAAATCAAAAGGAAGGAAGTGTTCAAGTTCAAGTTCTCCTCCCTTAACCAAGGTCAAAAGGAAGTACATAAGGTCTAAACCACCAACTCAACTCAACAGCCACCATACAGACCATCCTGTGGTCAACTCACAAGTTCAAGAAGGCCCTCCTAAACCAAAATTTTCACTAAAAGATGCCATATCCTTCAAAGACTTTAGCATCATGGTCAACAAAGAGTGCATTGACTCAGAGCTTTCCGAAGAAATCCGAATGGATTATTACAATCTCTGCATTGGGAAAAACGAAATACTTCACAATGGTGTTCGTGAAGGCTTGTACTACAAGTTAGTGGCGGGCGTGATTGGTGAGACCGTGAACATTGCAAATATGTTAAGAAACTGCAAGCTCACCACAAAGAAGGAAGAATACACTGGATGGGATAGTTCTCTGGAATCTTTTGAACTTATGGGAATGAAGGTTGGTTTTTTTACGCGATAGGATACGTGCGCTCACAAGCCTTGCATTTGAATCCGAGGATGCTAAAACATATGCAGAGGTGAAAGAGGAACAAACTCGAAATGCGAATGAGATTAAGGTTTTGCAAGCAAAGCTGGTGGAATTATATGAAAGTAATAAAAAGATTAATGAGGTTATGGATGGTTTGAAAGAGAAAGCTGAGAGGTATGAGATTGAGTTCCAGAGAAAGGTTGATGCACCATGGTAGCAACATTTTGGTTAGATGAATCAAGTAGGTCTTAATGTTAAAAATGATGGTCTATTTGTAATAATAACCAAACGTTCGATCTAACTAGGATTTGGTTACTAGAATTAGGGTTATTGATAGAGCCAATCGAGTCAAGTGACCAACAACTCGTGATCTAGTTCAATAATTTGAGCCGAGCCAGCTTGACTCGGCATTTCATATTCTGCATTCCTTTTGCTCATTTTTTCTCAGTTTTAGTGATTTTGTATATTTCTTAACAACAGTTTTAATATATACAACTCTAAAATAATATTTTCCCAAAATTACATGAAAATGAGCTAGTTAATCTCTATAATTAATCGAAATTTTTTGACTTGATATATGAAATTCAAGGATAACATGATTTTAGTTTATATGACTCATGATATTTTACCAAAATTACAAGAAAATGAGCTAGTTAAGCTCACAGCCATAAGCTATTTGAACAACAATACCTGTAATTCACCGGAATCCATTGGCTTGAAATATGAAATTCAAGGGATAACATGGATAGACAACGAATATAATTAAAGTTATAATGAGTTTCTTTCAAATTCGTAGTACCATATAAATTCTATATATTTTTAGATATAGTAAGTTACCTCATATTCTTTTTAATAAAATAACTAGATCTTTGCCCACCAACGTACAATTATTTTGAGGGGTAAAACATATAAAAAAATATAGTAGAAATATTTTATTAAAATTTAAAAGAAACCAATACACATTTTATTCAAATATCACTAAATATTTCTTTATACGCCACATTTTTTGTTTTAGTCTTGACATTCCCACACAATTTCATAATGAACACCTTGTTGTATTCTTGAGTCTTTGTAGATTTGAGTGAGGACTAAAATCTCCTCATGGGAGACGTCGAGGTCTGATATGAGCAGCAACACAGTCTTTTTCATTAGCACGTCCACGTTAACCTGTTTTAATCATGATAGAGGAATTAAACCGATTAATCATTTGATAAGTTGATAAAAGTACATTACAGAATCAAGTATATAAAAAAGACTATTAAAAATAACCCTTGTTTTAGATGATCCATCAAGAAGCGGATGAATATCATCCTTGGCACAAAACAAAGCCTTGAGAATCTTCAAGTTGTCTAAGTGAGACACATCAAAGATTCGTACAAGCATGAGATAATATTCTACATGTTGCTTCTCCTCTGCAGCAACATTATGTATGGACATTAAATTATTTTTCGAGTAATTTAAGGATCATTGAAGTTTAAACAATAAAACCGCACAAAGATTAGAATGCCTACCTATGTTTTTCATACAAAGGATGAGGAGTTCTTTAAGGTGCTCATGAATATTGTCAACCTTGTGAGCCAAGCTTGAGCGGTAAAACGTATAAAAAAAATATAGTAGAAATATTTTATTCAAATTTAAAAGCAAGCAATAATCATGTCTACTAACACCGTTGATCTTTGCCTTATGGTTATAGTTGCTGGTACAATGAAATGCTACACCTCATCAGTCATTACTTGTTTTTCCTTCCCTGACTCTCTTTTCTTATAATGAGTTTTGTTGGTAGAGACTGAACAAAAATACTGAAAATAATCACAAAATAATACAAAATAGAAAAGTTTAAATCTAATTTTTTTATTGTTATTTTACCATGTAGCGTGTCCGATTCACCAAAAACCACGAGGCAATTTTTAGGGTCATTTGCATCCTCACCTCAATCCCTGTAAACCAACAAATGCAAATAGAGCTAACTCAACTTCTAAAATGGTCCCCAATATTATTAGATATCTTTCAAAAACAAATATACATTACACACATCCAAGTCACGCTTATGAGCCCAAGTGTAAGAAATATCTTTGTTTTCATTATAAACGTCATTGGACAACTGCAATTGTTAGTATAATTCACTATGAAATAAGAGCGAAAGTTTAAAAACAAAATAACTAAAAAAAGAGTAACATAGAAAAGTAACTTACCTCACCAACTAAAGTTCAAAATGAATCAGTTTAACTTTCAAAGTCAAACTAAGCCAAGGGTACTCCCATTACCACATGAAATCACCTGTTAAATACGCCAAAACCAACCATTAGGACTAAAGAATCTAAAACAATAAAAAATAATCAATAAGAATTTGATTGCAGAAGCATAACCACAACTAAACATTATGGCTTAATGGAATCAAATTATTTACCATGAACATATAGACCACAGTTGACTATACCCCAAGGCAAATGCATCCTTGGTTGGAAAGTCTTTGGAAGTTGGGAATCTCGCCAGAATGTGCGCAAGTGTTTAACACGTAGACCAAATATTGTCTTAGTACATATTTAACACATTCAAACATACCAAATTTAGTTTCACATATATACAGACATACATAAAAATGGTAAAAGACATTGTACACGGTGTAAACACAAGTACACATATATGCATAGAAATTACACATTAGCATTTGTAAGTTTCAAGTTGAAAACAACTAGTTTTCTAAAAGTTTTCTTTCTGATTTAAACTCTAGGAGGTACCTTTGTGTTAAACGACTTCTTTAACTTTTTGCCTAGCCTTGTCATGGTTCCCATATCAACTTCAACCCAAATCGACCCGTTCGTTGGATGCTGAATTTGTACAATCATGAGTCAAAACAAAAAAACATTCGTTAAATAAAAAGGGGTAGTCTTTTTAATGGCGAAAACGTACCGTTTTGTAACATAATAATCTTGAAGTAACCACAATGGGTATTTTTATCTTCATTGACATCGCTAACGTCTTCTTAATCGGCGGATCTAAAAACAAAACCACGGAAAAAACACCATGTCGCACAGTAATTGCAGCCACAAAGGTCAAAACCTAACCCAATAATCAACAATGTAAAAGTGAAAACTAACAGCCTGAACAAATGATGTAAAACTATGCATTATATGCTTTTATAGATCATAAAAGCTTGTTAATTTTGAAGGTGTAAATAGTTGTGGACACTAAACGGCTGGAAAATAGGTTAAGGTTTGAAGGTTTACATGAGCATCTGAGATATTACTGGAAAAGGACATGCCACTTCCCGATCTAATTCGTAAATGGTTGTCATCCTCCTTTGTCTTCCCAAGAGCAGACTTGTATATATGGAGGGAAATAGTAAGAACCTTGAGAATCTATTTCTGCACAGAACACCCAAAGCATCATAAGCATAAATGAAAAAAATAACTTACAAAGATGTATTACCAATATCTAGAAAACACAAACCCTAACCACAATAACATACTCTTAGTCTCTTATATAAAAGTTAAGAAACTCCAAAAATTAGCGGCTCAAATTAAGTATGAATCTCAAAGTAAACATCGTTGATAATCAATCCATATAACTAAACTCAACATCCATAATTCAAAAAGCAAATCCACAAATTAAACAAAACTGAAGATTCCTATCAGGTTAAAAAACCCACGAACCAGTTTTAGAAACATATATATAAAAAAAGTTAAGTAACAAAATACCCGCTTTTCAATTCCGAACCTTTTCTTGGTAAGTTGTTCAAAACCTAAAAAGTAGAAAACAAAATTGTACTACCATGATGCATCAACTTTCATGATACAAACCTGTGAGTGTGAGGTGCAAGCAGGCTTTGAAATCGTATTGACATCAAATCGTTATAGTTTCCTGCCATTAAAAAGAATCAACATGTATGTGTCAAAGGTGTTATCTATATACTTTATCATATGAATTTCTTAAGTGAACATGGAATTGTTTTCATACCTCAATCTTATTGGCCTTGAAATCTTCTTGTACATAGATTGCTAAGCAGAAAGTATAGTATGCAATAAGTATTAGTAAGCATGATGTTAAATTATTAAAAAAATGTAAACATCTTTTTACAGATAAATTTTTTTCATAATACAAATACTCATATATGTGATTCATAAATATAAACCCCTGTTGCTAACCAAACGTTGAAGGATGCGATTCAGAAAAATATGATGGAGACACCGTCGTGAAACATCCAACAACCACCCATGGGCTCAGTCGCTCACCTGCTCCAAAAATGAATCACAACCGAGATACAAACCGCTTCATAAAAACTAATGTCAAATCGCTTCAATTAATAAAAAATTGAAAACCAATACAACCTCAGCGATGCATCATCGATTAACAATCTATCCTAAAAGGAACAGATCCAAACATCATAGGCAAAAAAAAAAACAGCTTTATCAATGACTCAAGATAGCAACAGATCATTCAATCGAAGTAATTATATATATCTACAATTAGTAACTTAACGTGTTACTAACGGTGTTAGCATCCATGCCCATTCCCGTTTTGACGTAGTTCCAAATTTACCGGGTGTATCTTTTCTGAAACGGTGTGACCGTCGGTTGAATGTATCTAACATATACGTGTCCCAAAGTACATGGCTGTAGTTATTTTTAAATCGTCGCATGTGTTCAAACTTTGCACATGCTGGTCAAACATTGCAACTATTCTGATATTAACAATTGAACTTCAATTGTCGTTTATAATATAAAAACACTCAGTCATCAATTATCGCAAACGAGCAAGAAGGAATGTTGGATCACGAAGAGCGAGATTCAAGTTAAATCTCGAAGAACAAAGATTTAAAGAAAAAAAATATATAGACAATCGAACTAAAAAAACAAAGATAACCAAAACGCATGGGATACAAATTTGCAGAAGAAAGAAAGTTGTCAAAATCGCGAAATAACACGGCGAAGGACCGGTGGAAATCTAGAACATAAAAGATAGACAACGCTGTCTAACAAAGCAATCATGAATCATCTTTTTTGAAACCGTATAGAACGAGGGTTCCATTATCCAATCACCATTTGTTTTTTATCCAAAGATCATGATATACAAAGTTGAGTTCATCGCGTATAGCAACATCGCTATGATGGCATCGGATTCGGCATATCGCACAAAGATGAAACAATATCTTGATCGTCGAGTGAAATATCGGCATGTAGTCACATTTCCATATCTTGAACATGTCTGACGACGATATTTTACCGAAGAATGGAATGGCGTAAAACGCCAAGAAGAGTTGATTATCATCGACAATTGTGTATTATCAACACGTAAATTGTGATCACATTAGCGTACATGAATTATTCTTTGATGACTTGCAAATAAATGGTTTAGTGTAGTATTGTAGACAAGGGATAAAGCAAAATGAAAAAAAAAATGTTTTGTATAAACTATTTTTCCGCATATTAGATGGTGACACTAAAGACATTTATAAGCAACATCCCGCTGCAACGCGCGGGTTAACGTCAACTCGTTCATAAACAACAATCAACTTAAAATGCCAACTCAAGTTAACTATTTCATTACTTTGATATACAACTACCTAACCTAAATAAAACATATCAAAGCATAATAAATAAATCAAAACCACCTAACAATAACGTACAGTCAATAAACAACAAATTACCATTGAATCGTTCTTGTACCTGACATATAAATAACACATTTTCTTGAGAACGATATCGGAAGTAGCAGAGCACATGACCATCTCACGGATCTGCACAAAATTTTTCAAAAAAAAAGCCCTAATTTTAATTTTTTCATTAACATTCAATTAAATCGAATAAAACATAATCGAATGAAATCGAATAAAACATAATCGGCAATTACCTGATGGATAATACGGTTGAAGATTATTAGGAAGAGACCTGATGGAGGATATCCACATACGCACATAAACATATCTTTAAAATCGAAAAAATGTGAATCTGAAACGTAATGATACAGGTTTGATTTAGGGTTTTGATTCCATAAATCCAAAATCTTTCAATCGATAGAAGATGATAGCATAAAACATGCGACGTAATAGAAAAGATATTACCTGATGTTCGATTAGGTTGGAGGCTCTAGCAAAAGAGATTCACGAATTGTTGAATGCGAAATTAGGTTTGAATTTGAATGTGGATGGCGTGAATGAGAAGCCTCATATGCTTGACAGATTTTGACCAAAATAATTATCATAATGAATTACCTAATTTAATTTAATTAATGATTTTTGCTTTTTTAAAAAAAGAAAATTTTATTAATTCTCTCAAGGTGTCATGTGGCTTCACAAATGGAGAAGAGATAATTGCTAGGGGGGTAAATGAATGCCATGTGTTCAAAATTGTTTCTAAATATTATATGTATAGATTTAATATTTCTTAAGGAAGGAATTCAATAAAAGGGAACCGGGATCTCCCTCACCACCAAAACTGTAGCCATAATTGGATGGGAAGGAGGAAAAAGCGTATTTGACGGGTTCAGAAATTGTCAATCCAAAACCAAGGGCAGGGCCCAGGTTTAGAGCTTTGTATGTGTGCTAATAAAGGTTGTCTCAAAACCAACCAATAATATTAGAATTAAGTGTTGAGAGTTCGGTTATGAATCGCATATGGTATTTTTTATTTTTTTTCCTTTTCTTAAACTCTAAAGGATCACTTATACCCGTTATATATGTGGGACTTGACAACGTGCCACTTTTGTGGGATAAACAACTTATGATCACACTATGCCAAGAGATCATGTTTAGGTTGCGAAAGTTATAGTGCATTTTACTTGTTTTGTTTGTAAAACTATAATATTTTGCTTTTAAAAGGGTAGGTGTGATGTGGCCAGTGCTTTTCAAAACCACATCCGTTTTTATAGTGTTACAAATAGAACAGTAACATATAAAATTATATGAATGTAGCGTGTGAATTGGGATAATCCCGTGACTGCAATAGAAAATCACAATGATATTGTTGTTGATATGTTCAATAATGTATTCTATATACACAGTTAAGATGTAATTTACCTTTAACAATAAAAGTTAAGATGTAATTCACCTTTAACGATAAAGTAATAATGATGTGTGATGATGTGAACATTGGAATCTTCGCATCCATATTAACCGATAGTATCAATCTCACGTGGCTAGCACAAGTATCAAATAGGTGTCGTACATGAGTCTGTTTATGTACGTTCGTTTAATAAATGAACAAACATAAACAAGGAATTCTGCTCGTTTAATTAAATGAAGTAGCGTAAACAGACACCATGTGCGTTCAGTTGTGTCCGTGAATATCCGACGTTCATTCATGTTCGTTCATGCTTGTTTGTTATGTTCGGTAATTATATGTTTTTTATATATTTTTTCAAATTGTTTGTTTTTAGTTGATTTCCCTAACATTTAAACTTCTTATATTTTGTTAATTCCTAATTTTTAGTATTTACATTTAAACTAGAAATTCTAGTCCTCACATTGTTTATGTGCCCCGTTCCTCACATCGGCTTCCAAGTTCCACGATTCCTTTTTGAGACATTATTTTTTGGTAAACATATTTAAGATTACTAAGTCGAAATATTGATACTCAAGTAAAGTACTTTTACTCATATCTACATTTAATTGATTTAGTTTTTATTTTTTTTTAATTTTAACCTGCGTTAGTTGATTTTCTAAAAACCGAATGTGCAGGTGTTTTTTTCTCGACATCTATCTATATAATAATTGAGGTGAGATTGGGTTGAATGGAGGCCTTAGAGAGTGTTTGAGGTACCCATTTCCAATATGGAGCTCCAACTAGCTCCCTATAAATACTCTTTCTAATTTTTATTTCTACATTCATACATTCTTCCATTACACTCCTCCAATACCTAACTAACAAATCTTCCAATTAACATTATTCACTCTTCTTTTTATTCACTCTTCATTCTAGGTATGTTTTCTTTTTCATTTGGATCGAAGCAAGATCAACCATTGTAACGTTTTCCTATTCGTAAACGTTAAATATAGCCAAACAAAATGGATCTCAAACCTGTAAAACTTTTAGTGATAATATAGAACCAGTTAACGATTTGTGGAACAAGTCCATATTGTCATCGTTTTTATTATTAACGCATGGCTATCTGTAAACAATATTTAATATGTAACCATTTTCATATTTGAAGAGAAAATCTTCATTCTCAGCGTTTTAATTAAATATGGACGTATTGAATACAATCCGCAATATGGAAGCACGATCAGATTTTTAAGTCAATAATTGTATATGAAACGGAACAAATATATTAACTGTTGTTTGATCTTTTTTTCATTTGAGATCCAGAGAGGATTCATTGTCATCTTTATGTTTATGAGTCAAATATGATATGCCGCGAATGTTTTGATTGTTTTGTCATTTGAATGCTAGACTACCATCCGAATACAAAGTTGCGAATATGGCTTATCACAAGGGAGAGCAATTCTTTAAGGTCATGCATGACCCTTCCGCAAGAGTTTTGGTATGATTGTAATTTTCGTTTTGATAATTATCTTTGTTAACTTTAAGCAAACTGATTATATTAATTCTCGTAATGTTGTTTTTAATGTTTGATCCAGACATTGCCGACTGCTATGAACAAGTTTTTGGTATCTAAAAAAAACGCCTATTTAATAACAATAAAAAAATTCAAACCGTATTAGTCATTCCTTAAATATGATTGTAGACATGAATTACTGAAATTATGTAAAAGTTACATTTATTTCGGTTATAGGATTCTAGACATTAATTTCTGTAATTTCCATAATCAATTTACTAATTATAATACAAATTTACGGTTTTAATTATATTAATTAGGTCATATTTATCAATACATAAGGCTAAAAATTAGCAATCTTCATTAAGTCTTTTAAACAAGCGATCAATTTTAGGATAGATAGGTGGTAATGTGTCATAATTTCCTATTCGAGTATAAATTTCAAAAAATAAAAAAAACGCCTATTTAATAACATTAAAAAAATTCAAACCGTATTAGTCATTCCTTAAATATGATTGTAGACATTAATTACTGAAATTATGTAAAAGTTACATTTATTTCGGTTATAGAATTCTAGACATTAATTTCTGTAATTAACTGTTTTAAAATCATGGATTCATAAACGGATTGACACATACCATATTAATGAGTATATAAAGATAAAATCTTTCATGTAATCAAAATTCGTAAATTAAGGGCTTTAAACAAGGAGCAATCTTAGGCTAGATAGGTTGTATTGTGTCAGCATTTATTTCCAATTAAAACGGATTGACAAATTCCAATTATTTCCAATTCGAGTATAAATTTCAAAAAATAAAAAAATCGACTATTTAATAACATTAAAAAAATTCAAACCGTATTAGTCATTCCTTAAATATGATAGTAGACATTAATTACTGAAATTATGTAAAAGTTACAATTATTTCGGTTATAGGATTCTAGACATTAATTTCTGTAATTAACTGTTTTAAAATCATGGATTGATAAACGGATTGACACATACCATTATAATGAGTATATAAAGATAAAATCTTTCATGTAATCAAAATTCGTAAATTAAGGGCTTTAAACAATGAGCAATCTTAGGCTAGATAGGTTGTATTGTGTCAGCATTTATTTCCAATTAAAACGGATTGACACATTTCAATTATATCTTAATTTCGAGTATAAACAAGGAGCAATACACATGTTGCCTATTTAATAACATTAAATAAATTAAAACCTGTATTAAAACCTGTATTAGTATTCGTAAAAATAGTATTGTTGACCGAATATATTACTAATACTAATTGACATTAATAATAATTGACCGAAGTGAATGTTATTTATTACAATTTTTTAATCTCATTTATTTACATTAATATTACTACGAAATTATGTTTAAACAATCCTTATGAATTATTATTGGTCTTGCCTGCAATTGATAGGATTTATTTTATTTTATTTTTTAATGTTATTTAGTATGAGTTTTAATGACATTAATAATAATTGATCGAATTTAGTGTTATATATTATGATTTTTAAGCTCATTTATTTATTATTGACCGAATTAAATTACGAATATATTACTAATACAAAAACTAATATTACGAATTATTATTGGTCTTGCCTGCAATTAATAGAATTTATTCATTTTTTAATGTTATTCAGTATTAGTTTTAATGACACATAATAATAATTGACCGAATTTAGTGTTATATATTACGATTTTTAAGCTCATTTGTTTATTATTGACCGAATTAAATTACGAATATATTATTAATACTAAAACTAATATTACGATTTTTAAATTTAATCCCATTTATATCTTATTGACTGAATTAAAATTTTCTATTACTATTTTTACGAATATATTACTAATTACTAATACTAATATTACGATTTTAGTTTGCTTCAATTAGAAGATATTTCCATTGGCGAATGTTGCGTCTTTAAATGATGTTCAATCCAGCACATGCTGTTTGTTACAAAGGTTCCACCACAAGAAGTCATTGATTTTCAAATTAAAATTACGATTTTTTATGTTTGTAATGTAATTTATTTGAATTATTGATTACGATTTTGAGGTTATTAATTAAGATTTATAATCTCATTTATTTATATTACTATATTTACGAATTATGATTAGTCTTGATTGCAATTAATAAGATTTATTCATTTTTACTGTTATTTATTAAGATGTTTAATATTATTTATTGACATTAATAATAATTGACTGAATTTAATGTTATTCATTAAAATTATTAATCCCATTTATTTATATTACTTTTTTTCTAATTTATGTTTAGTAAAATTTAATTATTTTTAACGTAATTTTAGTATGTTAGAATTAATGTTATTTATTGACATTAATAATAATTGACCAAGTTGAATGTTATTTATTATGATTTTTTAATCTCATTTATTTATATTAATATTACTACGAAATTATGTTTAATGTATCTTTATGAAATTATGTTTAATATTATTTATATTACTATTCATTCCAATTATTATTGGTCTTGCCTGCCATTAATAGGATTTATTTATTTTTTAATGATATTTACTATGAGTTTTAATGATATTTACTATGAGTTTTAATGATATTAATAATAGTTGACCGAATTTAGTGTTATTATGATTTTTAAGCTCATTTATTTATTATTAACCAAATTAATTTACGAATATATTACTAATACTAATACTAATATTACGATTTTTAATTTTAATCTGATTTATTTATTATTGACCGAATTAAATTATGAATATTTTACTAATACTAAAACTAATATTACGATTTTTAATTTTAATCTCATTTATATCTTATTGACCGAATTAAAATAAACTATTACTATTTTTACAAATATATTACTAATTACTAATACTAATACTAATATTACGATTTTAGTTTGTTTCAATTAGAAGATATTTCCATTGGCGAATATTGTGTCTTTAAATGGTGTTCAATCCAGCACAGGCTGTTTGTTACAAAGGTTCCACCACAAGAAGTCATTGATTTTCAAATTAAAATTACGGTTTTTTTATGTTTGTAATGTAATTTATTTGAATTATTGATTATGATTTTGAGGTTATTTATCAAGATTTATAATCTCATTTATTTCTATTACTATGTTTTCGAATTATGATTAGTCTTGATTGCAATTAATAAGATTTATTCATTTTTATTGTTATTTATTAAGATGTTTAATATTATTTATTAACATTAATAATAATTGACCGAATTTAATGTTATTTATTAAAATTATTAATCTCATTTATTTATAGTACCTTTTTCAAATTTATGTTTAATAAGATTTAATTATTTTTAATGTATTTTTAGTATGTTAGAATTAATGTTATTTATTAACATTAATAATAATTGACCGAGTTGAATGTTATTTATTATGATTTTTTAATCTCATTTATTTATATTAATATTACTACGAAATTATGTTTAATCAATCTTTATGAAATTATGTTTAATATTATTTATATTACTATTCATTCGAATTATTATTGGTCTTGCCTCCAATTAATAGGATTTATTTATTTTTTAATGATATTTATTATGAGTTTTAATGACATTAATAATAGTTGATCGAATTTAATGTTATATATTATGATTTTTAAGCTCATTTATTTATTATTGACCGAATTAATTTACGAATATATTACTAATACTAATATTACGTGCAGAAATTGTTTCACAAGTCGCTGGGTTTGTTATTTGCATATTCAACATTTATGTTTACAATATTCTTATTTTATAATTAGTTACACATTCTAAATTTTCTATACTTAATTCTTTTGTAAAGGTTTACTGTGATTGGATGACCTGATTTGCTTTAATAAAAAGATACTTCCATTGGCGAATATTGTGTCTTCAAATGGTGTTCAATCGAGCACAAAATGTTTGTTACTAATGTTTCACCACAAGATGTTTTTGATTTTGAAATTTAAATTATGATTTTGTTGTTATTTATGAAGAGTTTTAATGTTATTTATGATAATTTTAATGTTATTGATTTGAATGATTGATTATATTTTGGTTGTTATTTTTTAAGATTTTTAATCTTATTTATTAATATTACTAATATTACGAAATTCATTTTAATATCGTTAACCGACTTTAATTTTGATATTACAACTTTCCTTTAATCAATTGTGATGAAACGATATGTTTTTAAAACATATACGACTTTCTTTCAAACATTTATTTAAATCTATTTAACAATGTTAAATCTATTTAACAATTTATAATTTAAATATAATCCGAAGATAACAATGTACATTTATTTTCCTACACTTTTATTATTCTTTTAATAATAAATATAATTTAAATATAATTAACAGTTTCCTAAAATATATATAATGTATTCAAAATAATTTTCAATGCTATTACTAATATTACGACCTTAATGTTAATATTGTTGACCGAATCTGAGTAAAAACTTTTTACGTTTTTGTTAAATTGATGGAGGTCAATTCTTTGACTTTATGTCTTTGAATTTGATTGTACTAATTTTAAGCGTTGTTGACCAATTCACGTCAATTACCAATCCTTCCCTTTTTCATAATTCAAAAACTTTCCTTTAATCAATTGTCATGAAACGATATTCTTTTAAACATATACGACTTTCTTTTAAACATTTATTTAAATCTATTTAACAGTGTTAAATCTATTTAACAGTTTATAATTTAAATATAATCCGAAGATAGGAGTGTACATTTATTTTCCTACACTTTTATTATTCTTCTAATAATAAATATAATTTAAATCTATTTAACAGTTTCCTAAAATATATATAATGTATTCAAAATAATTTTCAATGCTATTACTAATATTACGACCTTAATGTTAATATTGTTGACCGAATCTGAGTAAAAACTTTTTACATTTTTGTTCAATTGAAGGAGGTCATTCTTTTACTTTATGTCTTTGAATTTGATTGTGCTACTTTTAAGCTTTGTTGACCAATTCACGTCAATTACCAATCCTTCCCTTTTTCATAATTCAAAAACTTTCCTTTAATTAATTGTCATGAAACGATATTCTTTTAAACATATACGATTTCTTTTAAACATTTATTTAAATCTATTTAACAGTGTTAAATCTATTTAACAGTTTATAATTTAAATATAATCCGAAGATAGGAGTGTACATTTATTTTCCTACATTTTATTATTCTTTTAATAATAAATATAATTTAAATCTATTTAACAGTTTCCTAAAATATATATAATGTATTCAAAATAATTTTTAATGCTATTACTAATATTACGACCTTAATGTTAATATTGTTGACCGAATCTGAGTAAAAACTTTTTACGTTTTTGTTAAATTGATGGAGGTCAATTCTTTGACTTTATGTCTTTGAATTTGATTGTGCTAATTTAAGCGTTGTTGACCAATTCACGTCAATTACCAATCCTTCCCTTTTTCATAATTCAAAAACTTTCCTTTAATCAATTGTCATGAAACAATATTCTTTTAAACATATACGACTTTCTTTTAAACATTTATTTAAATCTATTTAACAGTGTTAAATCTATTTAACAGTTTATAATTTAAATATAATCCGAAGATAGGAGTGTACATTTATTTTCCTACACTTTTATTATTCTTTTAATAATAAATATAATTTAAATCTATTTAACAGTTTCCTAAGATATATAATGTATTCAAGATAATTTTCAATGTTATTACTAATATTACGACCTTAATTTTAATATTATTGACCAAATCTGATTAAAAACTTTTTACGCTTTTGTTAATTTGATGGAGGTCAATTATTTGACTTTATGTCTTTTAGTTTGATTGTGCTAATTTTAAGCGTTGTTGACCAATTCACATCAATTACCAATCCTTCCATTTTTATAATTCAAAGACATAAATAAATATTCCTACTCGATCACGTCAATCGAGGCACAGTATTTCCGATTTTGCAGAATTGTTCGAGAGACAACAATACTATATAAACTTAACAAATAATAAAATCATTTAATCGTCATACCAAATTTAACAACGAAATTAAATGATAATATAAATTTTCAAAATGTTACTTTCTGTACAACTAATAATGATTACTAAAAATGTCAATAATAAATTGTTTATAATGGGTAAGGCAATTTGAGACGCGGATGATTTTAGTGTCATTTATTTGAATGATGATTACGATTTTGATGTTATTTATTAAGATTTTTAATATTATTTATTGATGTTACTAATATTACGAATTTCATTTTAACATTGTTGACCGACTTTCATTTTGATATTACGACTTTCCTTTAATCAATTGTAACTAAACGATAATCATCATCTTGATTTCAATAAGTGTGCTAATTTTAAGATGTTAATAATAATTTGTATATAATGGGTAAGTCAATTTCAGATGCGGATTATTTTAATGTCATTGATTTGAATGATTGATTATGATTTTGATGTTATTTATTAAGATTTTTAATTGTTAAGTACTATATTTACACAGTTTAAATAATGACGTTTTTTTGGCGGCTTTTTGTAACATGTCAAAAGTTGCCTAAAGTGTGTGTACAATGGGTCCTTTTGGCTACATGTTGAAATGGGTCTGGGGTTGATCCTTTTGGTGTCTATTTTTTAATAAAATATAGGGAATTTTTATTACAGCATGTGACATTGGACCCATTTTCTTATTAGTTGTTTTTTAGCTATGTAATCGGTTTGAACCATTGGAGAGATAACATGAAAATTTAAGCTACCCATTCAAGTAAGTGGGTTAAGGATTGTTTCTTGATTTACTTATCACCGTATCCATATCTTTACAACAACTATATTTTATGTAGAACACAAATATGGAATACAATGGTGGAGGTTTTCATAAATTATTGAAAATGAGCTGCACTCCTAGGATCGTGATGACAATGATAACAACTTCGAAGGTGAAAAATCAGCTATCAATGAGCAAGAGTTGAAAGATTTTGATTAAAGTAATGAAAATGGACCATTGGTTGAAGTTCGTTAAGCCCCAACTAAATTATAAGTGTTCTATGCTTAAGCTTAGTTATGATTATAATATAGATATTACCCTTACCCAAATGATGTAATGTGTGATATTGGTTGAAGTTCGTTAAGCCCCAACTAAATGATAAGTGTTCTATGCTTAAGCTTAGTTATGATTAGAATATAGATATTACCCAAATGATGTAATGTGTGATATTGTGATAGTATGCTATGTAGTTTGCAGTTGTCAAATTAAACTTTACTTACTCGATATATCCACATTTTGTTACATTAAACTGTTAGATGACATTTTGCATTTAACATCAAAATTCATACATATTGCATTATCAAACATTTAGTAACCGAAACAAATTGCATAATACAATTCTTATTTTTCTATTTTTTTTTCATTTTACTTTCGGGTGAACCGTGGGTCCCCACGGGACTCTAACCTAATTCAGTATAAATCTTGTTGAAAACGAAGTTATATTCAGGATACAATACTTTTTTTGGTATCATGAGCTACCTATAGCGAGTGCCATGACACACATTCAGCATTCTTTTGTGATATCACAACTTAATTTTTTCGGTTTTCTCTTTCCCTAATTTTACCATATGGATCAAAGTTTGTCGAACATTTTACAAAGAATCCTATGTTAGGTAGCTTTTAACCATTCATTTATTTCTATATTAAATAAAATTAAATAAAAAAACAGTACTCCACCAAATTGAGGAGTCCGTTTCATTTTTACTCTTAACTTTTCAGACACAACAAAAGCAGTTCACTAATGATGTCAACAAACGTGTACAACCTTCAACTGTGTGTCTTTTCACCTAAAACCCTTTAACCCTTCTTCATCTAACCCCAACCTCTCCTCCTTTGATCAATGGAATCAACTCCAATTAACACTGAACCATCTTCTGATCTTCAACTCGCTGTTGTTGAACAGAAACCCCTCAATTTACCTGAAACAGATGTCACAATCGATCAGCTAACACCCTCTAAAACACCTCATCTTGCTCCTTTAACACCTTCATCTGATCTAACGGTCTCATTCTCTTACTAATAATAATAATTTATTAGTTTGCATGCATAGTTCGATTCACTTATGGTTGGATCTGTTGTGTGTTTTTCAGGCCGACAAAAGTAAACGGAAACGATTGAAGCCAGAGAGATTAGAATTTTCAGTCTATGCTGAGAAGAAACGTTCGCCTTTGAAAAATAAGGTTTTGTTAAATTATTAGTTGTCATATGTGTTTTATTTGTTATGATTAGAAAATCATTTTTTTTATAACTTTGAGAATGTACATTTTGTAAATTAATTAAGGAAATTGAAAAGTAAATAAAATAAATTTAGGAAATTTGGGGGAAAATCTTAAAACTTGAGATTGGGGATTTGTACAATCGTACGCCTAGGCCCGTTTTTCAGGTGAGTCTCCGGTTGATGGTTTAGGCGCAAATTATAGCGACATTACAACATTTCGCATTGTAAATTATGTCTAGATTTCAGCAAATTTGTACTTTTATACACTAATATTTTTAAAACTCTTGATACTAAAGCTTTTTGTTTGTTTTATTTGAAGAATAATATTATTTTCCTAATGTATAATATGTTTTTTTACATTTTTTCTTTGTTCGCTTTTTTATCTAAGGCTCTGGCTGTTTTGTGTGCCTAGGCCCTAGGCCTTGTGTGCGCCTAGCGCCTTTGATCACTATGGCGTTAATACAGATGTTGTGCGTTTATTGAGCTAATCCATATAGGGAAAGTAATACATATTTTGTTTGCGTTTGATTTGTTAGTGGTTTTATGTTTGGATTATTTGTCTTGTCTCAAAAATGTGTTGTTAACTAAAGTGGTTCAGATATTATATATAAAAAAATCTGAACAAATGACCAAATTGATTAGTTTTCTTATGTACAGGTCGCACATGATCCTTTAAGAAAGCGTTTGAGGTCAGTTTGTCTTCAAACTTTTTATCTCTTTATTCGATAAAATATGTATTTACTAAATTTTACATGCAGTTTGGGAAAAGAAAATGTCACTGAAGATCCTAAGGCTCTGGCGCAAATCTCACAAACTATGGCTCGAGCAAGAGAGGTTCAATCGACCCTTGGAAATGAATACCCTAGCTTTATAAAAACAATGCTCAAATCACATGTTACTATTTGTTTTTGGATGGTAATTTGGTATATTTTTAATTTTTATATAGGCCAACTTCATGCGCAAAATGTGACAACTTATACCTTGGATTGCAGGGCCTTCCGCTGCCTTTTTGCAGATCATATTTGCCGAAACAAGATTCTTTGATCGTAATCGAAGACGAAAATGGAGAGCAATTTAATCTCAAATTCATCGCATATAAGTTTGGGCTTAGTGCAGGGTGGAGAAACTTTGCGGTTGGACATAAATTGCTTGAAGGGGATGTTTTGGTCTTCCAGATAATTGAATCCTGCAAATTCAAGGTTGTATTCTTGTACTTTTTCATACGTGTGTTTTCATCGTAATACGCTCTGTTTGGTTTCGTTTATGATAAACTAAGGATAATTTGAATCTTTATACGTACAATCTTGGTTTTCAATTTGTAGGTTTACATTGTAAGGGCAAATGATTCAAAAGATGTTGATAGTGCTGCTAAGGTTATAAATCATGATGAACATGCGGAACACATAATTCCAGGTTTGTCAAAGATCATCAATGCAACTGGAGGTGTGAGTTTTATTTGTCGCTTGTGAATGATTCGATTTTGGTTATGTTTGATGTTTGACGAGTCAAACAGGTAAAGTAAAACATGAACTTAAAAGAAACCAAGTCAAAAGAGACTAAAATTTAGATTATTAGAATCAAAATGATATGATTTTTGTTTATCATATTTTAGAATTTAAAGAAAAAATATTAAAAATTAAAAAAAAGGTGGGCAAAGGTGTTTTGAATCAACTAACCCATCACGTACCTTGTAGTTACTCATTTCTATATTTTACCTTGTGCCTACACAGCTACGGTTAACTTGCGTTTTAAATTAAATGGAAGAAAGTGTTCAAGTTCAAGTTCTCCCTTAACCAAGGTCAAAAGAAAGTACAAAAAGAGGTCTAAGCCGCCTACTCAGCTCAGCAGCCACGATACAGACCATCTTGTGAACTCACAAGTTCACGAAGTCCCCTCCGAACCAAATCTTTCACTAAAAGATGTCAAAGCCTTCACAGACTTCCACATCATGGTCAATGAACAATGCATTGACTCAGAGCTTTCAGAAGAAATCCGTATGGATTATTACAATCTCTGCGTTGGAAAAACGAAATCCTTCACAGTGGTGTTCGTGAAGGCTTGTATTACAAGTTAGTGGCTGGTGCGATTGGTGAAAACCGTGAACATTGCAAATATGCTAAGAAACTGCAAGCTCACCACAAGCAAGGAAGAATTCGCTGGATGGGATAGTTCTCTGGAATCTTTTGAACTTATAGGAATGAAAGTTGGTTTTTTACGTGATAGGATACGTGCGCTCACAAGCCTCGCATTTGAATATGAAGATGCAAAAAAATATGTGGAGACAAAATGGAGAAAAAACGGAACGCGGATGAAATTAAGGTTTTGAAAGCAAAGCTGGTGGAATTATATGAAAATAAAAGAAGATTGATGGGGTTTTGGATGGTTTAAAAGAGAAAGGTCATGAGTTCCAGAAAAAGGTTAATGAACCATGGTAGCATTAGTAACCATGAAGGAAGCTATGGTGGTCATGTTGACTTGTAATATTTTGGTTTTGTGTGAAACATGGTGGTAATGTAGGTCCTAGAATTATGCTTGTTTAAGGAGCCATTGTAGTCTAAGTAGTATTAAATATAAAGTGTTGTGTTTCATGTTTTAAATCAATGACTAAAAGCATAACAAGCAAAATTAAAAATTGGGACTTTTTTGTTTTTTTTTCTAATTCATTGTTATGGAACCCTCCATTATCTATCCGGGTGTAATTGGGTTCTACCAAAGGTTAACACTATGGTGTGGAGTGTAGCGGGAAGGATTCCAACGCCGCGTTCTCGTTTCCTGTCTTTACGCCAAAGCACTATGGTGGATGCTTGGGGTGTGGCTGAATGGTATGGTGGTTGTTGAGTGTGGTAGTGTCAAGGAAATCCTCACACGAGTTGGAGAACTAAAGCTACCAAAGAAGAAAAAAAAAAGCGGCAAGATGCATAGTGATGGCTGCAAAGATGGAACACATCACAATAGAAAAATGGTGTAATGATCGTATATTTGTAATAGATAGTTAAAATGGATAATCTATGGTGTATTTGGCTTTCTAACTTCTAGCTAGAAAGCGTTTTTGATATCGGTTGAAATTAATAGATAATATTGTCCCACAGTGGTTGTGATGCGTCTGTGTTTATTTTCAACAGCCAAGGTAACACTGCTTTTCTTCTTCTTTATACCGATGACATCATCTTGGTCACTTCATCGACGGCTCTACCGAGCAACTCATGAGCCACCTGTCCAAGGAATTTGCCATGAAGATCTTAGGACCATTGAGCTTCTTCCTTGGCATCTCTGTTACTCGTCAGCAGGACACTATGTTTTTTGTCTCAGCACACGTATGCTGCTGACATTGTCGAGCGTGCAGGTATGTCATTGGCAAACCGGTTGCTACACCGGTTGACAATAACTCTAAGCTTAGTGCCCAGTCAGGGGGTGACTTTGATAATCCTACTTTATACAGAAGCCAGGCAGAGGCACTACAGTATCTTACTTTTACTCGGCCTGACATCAGTTATGCAGTTCAGCAGGTTTGTATGCACATGCATGCGCCTAAGACTGGTCACCGGGATGCTCTAAAACGCATCATTTGCTACATTTAAGGCACCTTGTCATTCGGCCTAACCCTATGCCCGCACAGAGATCCCCAGCTCATTGCTTACACGATGCTGACAGGGCCGGTTGTCCAAATACGAGACACTCCACCAGTGGCTATTATGTTTACTTCGGGGATAACATCATCTCCTGGTCCTCTAAGCGCCAACCTACTGTCTCTCGCTCCAGTGCCGAGGCCAAATACCGCGGGGTCTCAAATGTCATTGTTGAAATCTGCTAGCTTCACAACCTTCTTCTCGAGCTTCACCGACCGCATTCGAAAGCAACACTCGTTTACTGTGATAATGTTAGTGCCATATACTTGACCGGTAATCCGGTTCAACACCACCGTACGAAGCACATTGAGCTTGATATTCACTTCGTCAGAGAGCAGGTTCAACACGGACAAGTTCGTATATTACATGTTCTCTCTCGATATTAGGTTGCTAACATTTTTACTAAGGGTCTTCCACGGGTACTTTTGAAGACTTTCGATCCAGTCTCAGCATTCGATCACATCCGGCTTCGACTGCGGGGGTGTAATAGATAATATTGTGATTGATTATGTAATTATTGTATTTACTATGTTTCCCAATATACTCTACCGACATGTATTTTAAATTAATGATGAATGAGAAGAGGAGATCATCCATTATCCATTGAACAATACCAATATTTCATAAATGAATATGCTTCCTTTTCTGTTCATCATAATAGTGGTAGTGGTAGTGGTAGTCGTAGTCGTAATGGTAGTGGTATAAGCAAATTAGGGTTGTAATTGTAATGAATATTATTGATAAAAGAATGTCCATTATATAGGGAAGCATTCAAATAATACAACCTGTAATAAAGGAAAAGATATACACCAAATTACAATGATTATCTCTAATACAATCTATTCCTAAAATACATTAATTATCGGCTGCTAAGACACCCCCTCAGTTTGAGCGGGCGGAGGACAAACGCTCAAGCTGGACCGAAACGATTGGAATAGTTCTCGAGATAAGCCTTTAGTGAATATATCGCATAGTGCATCGAAGACGGGACATGAAGAACTTTAATGTGCCCAAGACGAACTTTTTCACGAACAAAATGTATATCAATTTCTATGTGTTTTGTCCGTTGATGTTGAACGGGATTATTAGATAAATATACCGCAGAGACATTGTCACAGAACAGAACGATGCACGGGTTAACGGTGTGGTGAAGCTCGAACAGTAATTGCGTATCCAGGTTGTTTCAGCAACGACATTGGCAACACCCCGATACTCGGCTTCGGCACTAGACCGTGAGACAGTAGGTTGACGCTTTGAGGACCATGAGATAAGATTATCCCAAGAAAAAACACAATAACCTGATGTAGAACGTCTAGAATCTGGGCACCCGCCCCAGTCAGTGTCTGAGTAGGCAACAAGTCATGAGAGGACGAGCGCAAGATCCGTAGACTGTACTCGATAGTTCCTTGTAGATACCGAATGATCGTTTCTAAAGGCAAAATATTGCATGAAGAGACACACTTGCTGAACAGCATAGGATAAATCTGGACGGGTAAACGTTAAATATTGCAACGCACCCGCTAGACTTCTATATAATGTCGGATCTGAGAACAGTTCACCGTCTGTAGCACTTAATTTGGACGATAGATCGACGGGTGTAGAACATGGTTTACACTCGGTCATGGAGGCACGAGCAATGATGTCCTTAGCATACTGAGCTTGTGACAAAAAAATACCATTGGTCTGCTGAGTAACTTTTATCCCAAAAAATGATGTAAGCGACCCAAATCTGTCATGGAAAACTCCCTTGAGAGTGTGCGAATGATACCATCAAAAGACGATCATTAGAAGCTGTAATAACTATATCATCCGCATATAACAATAAGTAGGCAACGTTAGAGGGTCTTGCTGATAAACAAATAATGATTGATCACACGTGTGCTACGAAACCCCTTGGAGGTGATAAATGTAGCAAAGCGAGTAATACCATGCTCTAGGTGCCTGTTTAAGGCCATAGAGAGATTTCTTCAAGCGACAGACATGTTTAGGAAGCCGTTTACATAGAAACCCGGTGGTTGAATTCATATATACCATCTCATGAAGGTCCCGTGCAAGAACGCATTCTTAACATTTAGTTTGGTGGATAGGCCAGCTCGCGACACAGCAAGAGACAACACTGTGCGAATAGTGGCGGTTTTACACAGGGCTAAACGTCTCATCACAATCAACACCAACGGTTTGTGAATTTCCATTTACCACCAATCTTGCCTTATAACGTTCCAGCGATCCGTCCGATTTAAATTTATGCCTAAATAACCACATGCAATGAATAAGGATGATCACGCGGACGGGGAACCAGCTCCCATGTTTCATTATCCTGTAAAGCCGTATATTCGGTTTGCATACCATGTAACTAATTAGGATCAAATAGGGCTTTGGCATAGGAGGTGGGGACCGGTGACAGGTTTAGAGTGTGGTGTATGGCCGCAGGATGGGAACGAGATTTGGAACGCGTTGTCATGGGGTGTTGGTTTTGGGCAGGCTGGAGGATGATGTGGGCTGGATGGAGGCCGTGGCGGGTATGGCGTGTGATTGGGTCTGGGCCGGAGGGAAACGACAGGTGGAGACGGGCCTGGGTGGTGGGCTGGGCCGGGTGCTGTTGGTTTGGGCCGACGGGAGTAGGTAAAGTGGTATGGGGGCCGTGACAGGGTGTGGAGCGGTGTGGGGGATAGGTTGTGGATTGGGCTGGGCTACAGGCCGGTGAAAGGTAAAACCCGAGGCAAGGTATCATCTAAAAAATTATAGGAGGTGGATGATGAGGAAGTGTAAATGGGAACACGTGCTCATCAAAGGTCACATGGCGTGAGATGTGCACCCTGCCCGTGGTAGGATCCAGGCACTGGTAGCCACGGAAATCAGGGGGATAACCCAAAAAGATACATCTCATGGACATATGGTGAAGTTTATGAGGCTGGGTGGCAGATGTGTTGGGATAACACGCACATCCGAACACTCGTAAGTGTTGTAATCTGGATGGCGAAGGTAAAGGACAAGGTAGGTGTGTAGAAGTTTAGTCGTTTAGTAGGTAATATATTATGAAGGTATGTGACGGTGTGGAGGGCTTCAACCCAAAAAGAAGGAGGAAGATTCGCATGGATTAAGAGGGCCCGAATAATGTCATTCAGGCGACGAATCATATGCTCGGCCTTCTGTTTTGGGAGGATGTTTGTGGGCACGAAAAACGGAAAAGTAATCCGTTTTGGTGGGCAAAATTTTTGAGCTAAATTGTCAAATTCACCCCCTAAGTCACACTGAAAGGTTTTGATTTTACGGTTAAATTGAGTGAGAATTAATTGGTGGGAATTTAGCAAAACGTAGGAAAGGTTTCGGACTTATATTTGAGGGGGTAAACCCACACGAAGTGTGAGAAATTGTCAATTAGCACCATATAGTATTTATAGCCCGTTTACTCGTGATTGGCGAAGTCCATAAATCGCGATGTATAATGTCAAAGGAGCAAAAGTGTAAGTGTTAGACGAATAAAAAGGTAATCTTTTATTATTCGAAAGCTGACAAGAATTGCAAAGATGACTACTATTGTCCTTATTACATTGAAAATTAAAATTGCAATTTAAAATATCAAAAACTTACGCCCGGGATGTCCTAAACGATCATGGCATGGAAGGTGGTGAGATGTGATGAAGGTGGCTTGAGGCGACAGTTGAGGCGGCGTGAACGTATAAAGAGTCCGGTACTGTTGTGACAAGATAGTGTCTTCTTAGTTTTGAGGTCCTTCAAAGTAAAACCAAACGGGTCAAATTCGACAGACACTAAATATCACGAGTAAAACGTCTAACGGAAATAAGGTTTTTGATTATTTGGGGGCTATAAAGGATATGTGGTAGTATATAGGTGCGGTTTGGTAAAGGGTGAAAGCCCGTACCGATCTTTTAATTGGTATAAACATGCCATTACCTACCAAAATATTACGACAAACAGGATTAGAATCAGGGATAACAATTTTACCTTGGTCCTTAGTGACATGGGACTCGGCGCCTGTGTCCATAACATCCGAGTTCCAAGCCGCGTTGGATTATTGACCTGCATATTCACCATTGCTGCACTTAAATCTGTGGGACATAGAGGATTATAAACAGGCTGATTAAACCCGGAGGAGTAAATTGAACCGGCGAGTAACTGGTGCAGCGCTGCAGGAAAGCCGGAGTATTGAACCTGCGGTACTGAGGTCGGGTCAGCCTGTTTAGAACCGGCCCACTGCTGCTGGGTAGGGTAGGGACAGGGCGTGGTGTCCACCAAGCCCACGTTGGAAACCCTGTGCTGCTGTCCAGGAAAGCCGGACCAGGGGGATTGCTGCCGGCCCCTGGCTCTGCCCCGACGGTTGCTGCTCGTCCCCGATTTCCCTGGCGATTGGATGAGTACGCCGCATCTGCATGCTGCTGATTGTTGGAATTGGACCCGGCCGAAGCGGGGCTACAGTGGCAGCCAAGACAGTAGGCTGCGATCTTTTCTGAGCCTCGATCCGAATGACTTCGTCATTCAACATGGTGATGGCTTGGTCCCAATCAACACCCTGCTGATTTATGAGAGAGGCAGTGGTGTTGTATTCGCCGGAAGCCCCCGCACAAGCTGAAGAACAAGTCGAGATTCAGACACGGGCTGGTCGACATCCGCAATTGGTTTGCCAGATCTGACAGTTGCTGACAATAGTCTTCAACAGATGAGCAAGCGGTCAGAGTAAGGTTGCAGAATTTAGTCTCAAGCGCGACTGCGCGAGCCTTTTTGTTGCTCAGGAAGACCTTTCGAGCTTAAGCCAAGCCTCACGTGCGACGGTGGTATCCATTAGTCGTTTCAGATTATTATCTGAGACGGTGCTGTAGATCCATTGAAGCACCAAGGCATCAATCTCCTTCCACTGTTCGTATTCAGGGGAATCAGCGGCTGGAGAAGGTGTACCATCAATATGATCAGAGACCTTGTACGCAACATCATGGAGTCGAAACAGCTTAACCCATGCGAATACGTAACCGTCGTTCCGTCTAGAGTTGGATCTTGGATTGTATATTCGACACGGAGTAGGTCCGGGAGTAGGGGTACAGGTTTGGTTGATGGTTCAGCGGGGTCTTCTTTCGTCATGATGACGATGCCGGACGTATCGGTGGGTAACGATCGAAAAAAAAACGAAAAGAATGTAAGGTGATCAGGAGCCGGTTATGGCTCTGATACTATTTAAGCAAATTAGGGTTGTAATTGTATGAATATCTATTAATATATATAAAAGAATTGAACGTTGCTGACGTGGCGTGCAATGGTGGCTTCAACCTCTCCATGAAACTGCCACGTGGCATCATAATTGAAATATTTTAGTGATTTTGAATTATTTCAATTTTTTAATAAAAAAAAAGAAAAAGATAAAAACCCTAAAATAGATTGAGTTATTTTAGGAAAAAATAATTTAAAAACAAATTTAAATTTCTCTTTCTCATATTTCCTCCATAATTTTTAAACGTTATATCTTCTATATACGAGATTTTTTAAAGAAAAAAAATTACACCAAATTAACGAGCGTTTTATTATCTTTCCAACGAGTACCATAGTGCTATATAAAAACGGAGAAAAAAAGACTATTTTTTGTGGGGTTTCGTTCATACAGGAAAAAAAAAAAACACAAAGTGTACAGGTTATTCATTAATCATGTTTTTTCTTTTAAACCAGCTCCTTATCTACGATGTTGAAATTCAGCCCAATCGTCATGCTATCATTGGAATTTTACTCTTCTAAAGATGGATATGTATACTTCATCAAGAGAAGCTAGGGAGAAAGAATCGTGTAACACTGCAACACATGGTGTACACCTTATAAGCAAGGTTCTTTTTTTTATTTATTTAA